>VDFB02304737.1:0-20162 GCA_007258455.2 Sequoia sempervirens | reverse complement strand
CCACGTTGAGTGGCGCACCGGGAATATGATTCCAGCTGTTAACAATTTCTTGACCTCCTGATGAATGAGTGGTTCTAGTAATGGATTAACTAGTCTCTGACGTTGTCTGAAAGGCTTACTTCCTGGCTTGAGCGAAATCATATGCGTGATGATGGAAGTATCGTAGGTCCTCAAATCTTCATAGCTCCACGCTATGACATCAGGAAACTATCTCAAGCTCTAAATTATTCCAATCCTTTCTTCCAGCGTGCAAGCTTTTCCTATGCATACATTCTTAACCTCATCCTCGGATCCCAGATTCACCTTTTCATACTGGTCCCCTTCGATCCTTTGACTCTTCATTTGATCAATTTGATCTTGGTCGAATATTCTTTCCAATTGTATCATCCCTCTCGGAATGATGTTTGTCTTTAGGTTCATGATGCCATCATCATCAAATTCAGCTTCTCTGTGTCTCCTCTTCATCAATGACTTGTGTTGTAGAAACATCTCAGCTTGTTAAAAATTCACGAATGTGGTCATCGTCCTCAAAAACCTGGAAATTTGTGATATTATCTGGAATTGATGGTTTGATGATAGCTCTACTATAAACTGACTTATACCATCCATGGCTAGTGGCTCCAGTGAACTGGTTGCTTGCGCCAAGGAATTTGCTACCTGATTACTTGATCAGTTCATAGATTGAATGTTGAAAGCATTGAAGCTCTCAACAATATCCCAGACTCTGTTGCGGTAACAAGTCAATCTTTTGTTATGGCAGACATACTGCTTCCTCACCTGCCTCACGACTATCTCTGAATCTCCGAGAGCATGCAATACTCTTACTCCCTTCCTTAGTGCTAGCAGTAACCCATGAATCAATGATTCATATTCTACTACATTATTCATGCACGGGAATTCTCGTATGTGAGCAGCAAGATATACTTCTCCTTTCAGACTAATTAACTCGAAACCAGCTCCAACTCTTTTCTTTGATCAGGATCCATCAAACCTTAAGATCCAAACTTGTTCTTGTTGCGAAGACTGTGGAGTCTGTGAATTCGCATTCCCTTCTTGATGATCTTGCTCAGGTGCTATCTCTTGTATCGTTACTGAGGTAAAGGCATCAATATGATTGACCTTTGCATGGTTTGAAAAGCCTAACGTTTGCGGAATACTTCCTTGTACTTCTTCTATGGCTTTATGGCACATCTTACAAATGAACTCTGAATGAGCCATGTTGTGGACTTGACACCAATTTGGTAACAATAAATCTTGAATATGAATATTTTCATGCAATTCTGCCTTCATTTGAACACTTTTCCAAACAAAGTTCCTGAAACTTTCGAACATTCCTTCATCATTGTCCTGGGAGCTTTCCCCTTTTTCAATTAGCGCATTTGTGGAGTCAGTCACCCGATTACTTTCTTGCCTTGATTCATGCAACATGAGAACTTCATTTACTTTAGGCCTGTAAGTGCCTAAGTCTGTCTCTAGGAACAATATCTCATTGTTCTCCCCGTATTCCATAATCATCAACTTGAGCCTCAGCGTGTTGTCAATCCTTATTTGGTTCGGGACTCCTTTCCACGGTAGCCACATATGGGAAAAGTCTGTAGAGATATATCCGTTTAGCCTTCTTGACCAATCTCTACTCAAAAGCATGTCGTATCTGTCAGGAATATCCACAACTGAGATGTCTATACAACTCTGTATTCTCGGATCCGTTGCTAATTGCATGTGGATATTATTTAATTCTCCCATAACAGGGACTTCCATCTTATCTAACTGGGTGACTTTCTTATTGGTTCTTGCAGGCACAAGTCCTAACCTATGGTAGACAGCTAGCGGCATCACGTTGCTTGAAGCACCAGAATCCACTAGGCAATTGTGTAACATTTTTCCAAATATTCTGACTGACAATAAAAATGGGGCAGGCTTGTCTTTTCCTTGGTGAAAGACCACCAGGTGTTTCTCCTAATTGCTGATATCTCGGTTCTTTTCCTTTTGTGTTCCAGGAACAATTTCTCTTTTCGGTGGGGTCTGTGGTTGCTCATCTGCTAGGACTTCCTCTTGGAAAATGTCTGTGCCCATAAGAACTTCTTCTGGCGACATGTCTCTTTGATTGGAATTTCCGGATGATGTTTGGGTTAGCCTTGCAACATTGGGAGATTGTTGCAGAGTATCAAATATGTTGCATGATATTTCTAACTCAGCAATATTGGTATTTTCCGGAGCATTGGGTACTCGGTTTGGCACATTTTGTGGGACGTTCCTTGGAACAACTGCTTCAGTCAAACTGCCCAGAAGTGTCTCTCGAATCTCAGGGATTCTCATTAACTCAATCAAAGGTAAGCTGACTTTCACCCTTTTAAATTCTTCCAACACATATGAACTTAGCCTCTTTAGTTCTTCTCTGGGGCGATCCTTTGTTTGCACTTGAACCTGCTCCACTTGAGGGCTCACTTGTCTTGTTTGTTCTGTTTGTGGAACAGTAGCTTGTCTCATTCCATTTGGCTGCGCATTTTGCTGGCGATATTTTGGCGAATCTCTGGGAAGAGATGGCACATTGGTAGCATTTGGATTTGGTGGGGTCTGGAAATTGTTTGGAGGAATAGATGTAGTCAAAGGTTCATTTTGGCGATTATTCCTTTGGTATATCTTGAATGGATTTCTAGACACTTGTTGGAGCACTTCTCTAGTTCCTTCTACCAATATACTATTATACAGTGGAGGGAAATTATAACCATTGATTGTGGATAGCTGGCTAGATGGGTCCAGAGTTTTCGGCCCATCTTGATATCGTGGCGCCTCCACTGGGCCATTTGCAGATGCGGGTGAAAATCGGACACTCTCAATCACGAGGGCCTGATCATATCTTGGTGCCAGAACTAATTCATATCCAGTTACCTGAGGATCTTCTGCCTCTGAATTCCTCCTTTCGCTTTTGAAAATATCTGCAGCTACTAGGAACTCGCGACAATGTTACTCGGAATGTTGATCTGTATTGTGCAATCTACACCATCTTGATAATGCTGCTTCGACCAGGAATACCTTGTCTGCTGGACGATTGTCGGCAGGCGGATTATCCAAGGGTGACGATACAGTACCGTTATTGGGTCCAGTGTTCCAGGTCTTCTTTTGGAAGCCCGAATTGTTATTCCAGAAACCTTGATTATTCCTTTGAAAATTTTGATTGTCTCTCTAATATCCAAAATGACCTTCACCTTGGTAATTCCCTTGAGGTGGCTGATAGCTCTTTTGAAAATTTTGTATTTGGCTGGTTTGACCTTTCAAATATGTGACTTCAGTCGATAGCTTCTTGACTTGATCAATCAATTCTTTCATTTCATCCTTCTCTTCTTGAGTTCAGGTCGAAGTTGTCGCATTCTGAAGATATATGGGTTGAGCTGGCGGTACTTGGGACATAGGCGCTCCTGGGTGAAGGACCATTTGATTTCCCACTGGAGGGACTGGGTTCATCATAGGTGTCTGATGAGCCAATGCCCGATTAATATCTTGAACTTGGTTCTGGGAGGCTGCATTTCCTAAGTAATTGAGTGGAGTAGGAGCCATACCTACTCCTAGACCATTACTGGCCGTAATTGCTGCAGCATATGCTTACTTCAAATCCGCTGGGAGTAGGTTCCTTGATTTTACAAACATGGCGGTAAAACGATCCAAAGCTTTGTAATAAATGGGCAGTGTCGTTGCATTGTCTAACTCGTAAGGATCTCTTAACCTTGTGTAGGCCTTGTGGAATCTGTTGTTGAACGTGCTAATTGGTTCGTGTTCTTGTCTCTTCACTTCGACAAATTGCCTATATAGATCTGATGGGGAAATTGGTGCCCTGAACTTTTCTAAGAAAGCAGTCTTCATTTGTTGCCAATTGCGGATGGAGTTTGCTAGCAAATGGATGTACCAGTAAGAAGCCTCCTCGTCGAACGTGTAGGGGAACAATCTAAAGGCAACATCTTCTTCTTGGATATCTTTGTTCTCAAGAAGATCTTTGAAAAGCTTGATATGCTCATCTGTAGTGTGGTTTAGGTCACCACTGTGAAACTTGGAACAAAAATGTTTCGGATTCTTAGGTAAATCATGATAAACGGAAAACGTCATAGGTGACGCATTAGCTAGACGCCACGCCATTTGAGCGTTTGATTGATTCACTTGGACTGGTTGAACTGGTGGAACTAGCTGCACAGTTTGTGCAACTGCTGGAACTTGTTGATGATTTGGTTGTGTGGTACTTGGAACTGGAGTATGTGGCGGAAAGGTTTGGAAGAGACCAGAAGGAACTTCCTCACTCGGTGCTTCTCCGTCGATATCAACTGCACTTGATGATGCTTTAGATCTCCTTTTTTGCCTATTTCTGTAAGGCGACAACTCTACAAATTCTTTGAAAGAATTGGGAGTGGATCTAGTAATTCTCCGAAGTCTATCTACTGAGAAAGAGCCAATTCGATCCAACGTATCCTCCTTCAAGCTTGTCGAGGTGGTGCAGGGGCTGGCTCAGGAGCTGGTTGGTTCGCTTGCAGTGGGACTTGTTGATTTCCCTGTTGGTTGGCCTGCCGGTTTTTCTCTCGTTGAAGAGCTTCAAATCTTTCAACAAGGAGGTCCCTTTGAATATTGAATTCAATTTGTCGTGCTCTCTCTTCTTCTTCCCCAAGAATATAGCGCATACAAAACCAATCAGGAGCACTTCTTCTCACTTGCCACACGAGGCTAAACAATTCGGTAATGATATCCTCTTGTTCGTTGTGAAAACCCAAGTTAGGCTGTAACACTGGCTAAGGATATTGATCTGGATCAGGAGCGTTGGCCGGGAGCACCATTCTTCATCTTATTATCAATGCCTGGATTTGAGGATGAGCTTGTATCGGCTGATCGTTCTATCTCGTCAAAGATTTGCTTTAGATGATTGATCTTCTATCTTATCAAGTCTCTCTTGATTGCTTCTTCAATTCTCTTTCCTTTTTCTTCTTCTCTGGCAAGGACACGGCTTGTCTGCCCAAATTGAGCACGATCTTCCTGCGACTTCCAAGCTAGTGTATACAACTGATCAATAATATCTGTCAGTGGTTGATCCAGTTGTTCGGCAGGTACATCAAAAGGAAACTCATGTGGTAATACCATACTACATCATGTCTACTGCCTTAACTTGTAAGTAATCCTTTGTTGTTTTCGCCCTCCTTCTAGCGCCAATTCTTATGTTGGTGTGGAAGGAGAGGCAAGCATACAAAAGTGATGTAGCAAAGGTTTCTTTTCGTTTAGGCCTCCTTCTAGCGCCAATTCTTATGTTGGTGTACGTTTTATCATCCGCCGAACACAAAGAATAAAATGTCCAAAGACACTCTATCCTCTCTTGAACAAAGTCACCGCGTATGCTAAGATTGCGAGAAGATCATATGGCCACTCCAAAGTTTTTTTCGTCAGGTCATGACATGTGGATAAGCTCAATGGGCGTTGTGATATGCTGGTAATACACAAAGGGACTTACGTTTAAGAATTCCTTACAAGTTTTGGACTTAGACGAATTTATCATTAAAGGCTTCTTCGGTTGAAACTTTCAGTTTGGATCTCAAAAAAAAGGAAAAAAGATAAGGGTTTAGAGGATCTATTCTACGCCTAGGAATTCAAGAGACAGTAAAGATTAGGTGAAACGAGTAACCACGCTTTGTTTCGCCTCCATGGGACAACTACACAAAGTGGGTGCAATCTTCAAAGGGTGTGATTATAATTTTCATGCCTCGAATAAGACCAAAGTTAAGCTTCCACAATCACAAGCTCAGGCTAACTTTACGCATCGAATGAAAATCATCCATCCGAAGAAAGTATGAGCAATATTTCACCATTAATCTATACGATCAAATCTTGCATTCACTTAACAAACGTTCAAAGCAAATTCTATTCTAATTGTAATCTAATTATAATCTATGGTTGAAGAAGTTATGCAACCTTGCACACTACTTGACAATAAAAGTGATTCATAGCAAATCATGCATAAGAGCTTTTATTATCGGAAATAGTCTAACACAACAATTTCATACACTGTCTCCACACAAATGAAAGTGAGAGATCACAAGTTTATATAGAGTTTTCAAAATCAAATGAAAGGCCAAGATTAAATCAACATCAACGGCCAAGATTAATACAACTCAACCCTAATTAGGGTTTCCCAAAATAACATCAGTTAACAACCAGTAAACAAGTAGTGAGGTGGTAGTTGGAGCTATCTTCAAGCCCGTCCAAATCCTCAGCGCATCTGGAAAAGGTGTTCTCCCAATCCGTTTCCTGTCTCACAAAATCATCCCGAGCACACAAGAGATTTGCCACCTTTGTCAAATCCTGTGTCAGAATTGGTCTTGTAGTACAAAAAAAGATTTCCTGAACTTTGCTCTTCAATCTTTCCAGCTGCATGTCATTTTCCCGAACAATCTCTATATCAAACATGTCCGCAGCTATGAGGTAAATCTTTCTCCTGATTTCTTTGATTTGTTCCTCCACTCTGAGCCCATCTTCCTTTGCCTTCTCTAGAACCTCGCTCCACATCGTTAATGCCCAAAACCAATGATGAAAGTCATTTTTAGCTCCCGCAACAATCACCTTTCTCTCAACCAATTCCTGCTTTGGGACACCCTTCAGTACTCTGAAGCATGGAATGAGCCTCTCTTGGATATCCGGGAGGTTGTCCCAAGTTTCCGCCATGTCGGCCAATCTGGAAAGGAAAGAAGAAATTTGTTCATAGGCAAGTGTCAATCTCTCCATGAACAAAGCCGCTTTCATGCCCTTGCTCGCCATCCATTCCGGGGCCTCCTTGGCCGTGACCATCCCTTCTTCTACATCCTTGGCCATCTCCTGCGAGGAATTGAGAAGAGGAGCTACTGCATCACCCTGATTGAGTGGTTGGGTCAGATGTCGAATATACTCCTTTAGGCGCTCAACCTCCCTTTTGTACTCTTTCTTTTTCGCCACTTCCTTTTCCAATCTCGCCTTGATAGTTGAGATGGAGTTATCCAATTCTTCTACCTCCTGGCCTTTTGTTGTTGGGCCAAGGTCTATAGTGGTTATGGTGTATTCCTGGGGAGTGATTTCATCTTGTGCTTTATCAACTGTTGGTACTGCGATCTGTATGGAACGGCCGCTGGCTTCGTCCATTTGAATTGTGGAAAACTTCTTGGTAGGTTTCTTAGTAGCAACTTGTTCCAACCTCGCGAAGAAGTCCGCAGTATCATCTTCTTCTTCGACCTCAATTGGTGCCTGAATTTTCATCCTCTCCTTTTGCCAATCCGGAATGGTAGGTTGCTCGATACTATCCTCCTCCTGAGTGTTTTTTGCATTTGGTATGTCCAAAACTCCTCTGAGGGCAGAAATCATTCCCTCTTCGAAATCATCATTTTGGACTTCCATTTCATCTTCCGAACCCAGTACTTCTATGCCCGTAGGAGATGGGGGCTCATCATCATCCAACTGGATCAGCTCACTGTTCTTCTCCTGAACGTTAGAAGGTCTCATCATCTCAACAAAGGATTCGTTTGCGGTAGCTACTAGCTCGTCAATGTTTCTAGACATCATGGAACGAGATGGCTCCATCTTCTGTCTTTTCTAGACAGGCTCTATGTTTGTAACTACTTCTTTCCTCTTTTCAGCAATTTCAACCAAATAATCATTGTGGGACGAGTTGGCATTGGAGAAGTATGACTCTGTCTCGCTCAGCAAATCATACGTGAGTGTTATTCTTTTTTGCCTCAACTCCTGGACCTGATGGTCGACCTACCACTGAGAATACTTAATCACTGGTCTCATCAACGTAGCCAAGTCTGAATGCTCGGGCTCTGACCACTTCACGGAAGGAAGAGGCCAACTCTCATCGAAGCTCGGCTAGACATAATTTTCGTCGTCCTGCAACTGATCGGGCACCCGACAAAGTTCGGTTGCTCTTATCAAATCCACTGGCACTCTAGACCATAACCTCTTCTTGACTTCATACTCGTCAGCGGCATTCGCCCAGAAGTCCTCCAAGTCTACTCTTTGTTTGTGTCTTCTCCCATCCACGGTTCGAATGTGATGATGAGGGTCAAAATTGGCCCTGGACCGATAAGCTGTGAATGGGTACCATTGAGTTTCTAGCCTGGTGCTCTAGGTTGCTTCTGCTGACGGACATGACTCCAAACATATTCCCAATAAAGAATGGGAAAGTAATAGCCGCCTTCTTACTTGGCCTTTGGATGTTCTGGTACTCTTCCAGTTGTCTTAGGACTTCTAGCAAAATCATCCGATTAGTAGGATAGATAGGAAGCTTATAAGGACTTCCAGTGAATCCCTGGATCCTAGCATATGTAAACTTTGGAAACTAGATAAACCAGAATCCATACCTACTGATCAAACTCTTGGCTTCTTGACTCAATCTCTGGTGAGTTCCTCCTTCAAGTATTCTCGTGATATACATGAGGAAAGCATTGTGTGCCTGCCCAAAATGAGACTTCTCCCTGAGTTGAAGTTGCGGGTAGCAGTCATAAGACTTGAGTTCATTCTCCCCATTGCCAACTTTGCCTTTGCAAATCAGTCCTGAGTATCTGTATGTTCTGGCCAACAAATAGACGAGGTAAGAGCTCATATGAAAAGACTTGGTCTTCTCCAAATTTATCAGCTCCTCATGGAGATTGTCGCTTATCATTCGGGACCAGTTGAACATCTTCACGCCAGGAGTGATTTCATTTATAAAATAATACATCCACGTCTCAAAATATGCGCCCTGTGGATTACCGGCTATCCTGTTCAGCATCAAAATGATATCTCCATAATCCTCCTTAAAGTCTGTCCAATGCAACTTCTTAGGCATCTTCTTTGTGGATGGTCTAGGCTTCTCCAGGCATGATTTGTTCATATTTGTGGCACACAATTCAGACTGGCTATCATACGATCTCTTGGCGTCCTCCTTGGTCTTATAAACAGTCTGGTGATGTGTTAGGATACCAAACGCCTCTTGGATTGCCACTTCGCCAAGGTGAGCTAGAATCCTTCCGTCAGGTGCCACAATCTGTCTCTCCTGCGCATCGTAATGAATGGCGCATTCTACCATCAACTCGACACATTCTATTGCAAGCTGGAATTCGGCTGCTTGGAAAATTCATTTCCTCACCATCCGTCTGGCAATTGGTGTTGGTAACCCAGCATGTCCATATACCCTCTTTTTCAACTCTGCGAAGTCTACATGTCCAAGATCAGTGTCTGCAACATTTTTCCATTTTGAATTGATCTTCGACTCTCGCTGTACCCCTCTATTTGCCAACTTCATTGGCACCTTCTTTGATGGTTCTCCTGCCGTGGTCATTAACCTGCAGTAAAAACACTAACATTAATATGTAGATTTTAAAATATAATTTATTCTCGTGCCTTTTATTCGAATATTTTACTTTCAGCTTATTAAAAGATTGAATTTCTGCGAAAAAGCAAGTTGAAAGTAAACGAATTTGATTGGAATTTAGCCAGAATGACAAAGACAGAAGGAGAATTGATAAATTTAGCCAACTAAACTTCAAACCTCAGGAAAAATCTTCTGGCTACAAATAAAATTCAGACTTTGAGAATTTAATTAAAAATCTAATGACAAAGTGTGCCAACTTTGCTAGGAAGTTCAACTTTCAACCAAGAAATTCTTTTACTTCTCCAAGAGATTACTTCCTCAACATAAAATTACTCTTTCCTTTGAGAAAATTGACTTTGCCTGCAGAAGAATTGATCTTGTCTCAACTTTCTTACAATTTCGAGAGATTAACTTCTCTTGAGCTAAGTCTATGAAAATGAGTTGCTGAAACTCATAATGCTGGAGAATTCGATTTGTTTTAGCAACTGCATATTTTCCTCTCGATTTCGATTTGTTTTCTCCACTTCAATCAGGCAAGTTTCCATTCTTTTTCGAAAAGAAACTCCATGGCAGGCTTATCCAGGCAAATCCCTTTGATTTTCCAAATTCAATTTTTTTGCTAGATGTTTATCTTTTATTTGGAAAAAATATTAAAAGTCCAATTAAATTAAATTCGATTTTTTTCAAGGCGAATTTTAATTTTGCTCATGGATTTTCTCGTTTTCCGGCGTGATTTATTTTAATCCATGAATTTTACTCCCAAAACATCTCTAGCGAATTTTACTTTTGTCTGAGGCATTTTATATTTCTAAGTGTGGGAAATAAATTATCCAAATGTTTAATTTATTTCCAACCCGTTCGTTTTTAACCCATGGCTTATTTTAATTTTCCCTCGGCTAAATATTTATTCTCCAAGTTATTTCAATTTTCATCTAGGCAAGTTGGATTTTTAGCCATCTTGCCAACAAATATTACGCCAGATCCTTATTTTCCTCTGCCATGGCAAACTTCAAATCGTGTTGGGCATATTTTCTCTGCCAAAATTGAATTTTCCTCTTGCTTGGACAATTTTCTCTAGGAAAAGTTGGATTTTACCATGTGTTTGGACGTCTTTCCTAGGCAAATTTCCATGACACTTAGACAAATTTTCATCCTTTTTGGCCTAGGGCGGACTTTCTAACCTCTCTGCCATACGTATTTTCCTCTCCGCAGTTAGCCAAAAATCATGAAATTTCCCCCTCTAGGCATCCTTAATTGGGCGAACTTTCAATTTTTCCTCTTGATAGACCTCCAGACTTTGCCAAATTTTCAATTTCCTTCCTCTTCCTAGGCTAGGCGGACTTCACACCTTCTTTTACATTATCTGATGGTCTAGGGGGACTTGGAGAATGTCTTGACATTTCTCCTTTCTAGCCAAGGGCGAACTTGGCTTACACTTGGACGTCCCTCATTTCTCTCCACTTGGGTGGACTTCACTCTCTCTATGCTTGGGCAGACTTCCTTGCCTCCTTGCCATGCTAGGGCGGACTTCAAGATGTCCTTTCCATTGCCTTATCCAAGGCGTGGCAGACTTTGGAGGTGTCTTGCCATTTTATGGCGGACTTCAAGAATTTCTTGCCATCCTTCATCTTCATGGCAAGGGTGGACTTCCTACTTTCCTCGCCATCTCCCATCTCCATGGCAAGGGCGGACTTGCCAGTGCCTTAGCCATTTTCATTGCCATTTTCTCCTCCATGGGCGAATTTCTCCAAACTTAGGAAAATTTACGATGAATTTCATGCTTTTGGGTTGATTTTTCGTTTATTTTCTCAGGATTTTTCAATTGATTTTTCCAAATTTTTAACTTGCTTTTCCATGCTTTTCTTGATTTTTGCTTGATTTTTTAATTGATTTTTCAATTTTTGGGTTGATTTTTGGTTCTAAAAATGGAAACGTTGACTTGCTTGACCAGGGTTGACTTTCTAAAAATAGAAAAAGCAAAATCCCTAAAAAATAGGGAACCCAGTTTGGTCCAAAAATGCCAAAAATGAAAAAGCAAAAAGCAAAACAGCAAATTCCCTAAAAAGTAGGAAGTGTCAAAATTGGCCAAAAGCACAGGCGATCCTCGTCTCCCAGACCTTCTGAGCCCTTCCATGACGTTTAGGCACTGATTCAGGTATGGATTCTCAACTTGGCTCACACGACTTTCAAAAGATTGACTTGAAACTCTCAAAACAATGACCTCATGAAACTGTTGTGTGGAAGCAAACCCTAAAATGAAGCAAACTAGTGGGGGTCCCCATTTGCAATGGGGCGATGTGTGAAAAGGTCACAACAGTACAACATCCACTTAGGTGTGAGATAGTTGAGACTACACTGTCAGTTCATTGTGATCCTTGTACTAGTTTGAGATTGTGAAATAGCAAAGTACTAGTTGTGTAGGACACAACACTATGCTCAGTTGGTAATCGTTACAGGATACCCTACCAATCTCTTTTTTGAAGGGAGGGCCATCTATCTAACGATAGATGTGTGGGGGACTGCATTATAAGTCCGTGGTTGGCGGAAAAGCGGCCGATGTACCAGGATTTGAAAGGGCGGACTCCTAGACCTTCTTACTACTATTTGTTCTAAAGCTCATTGGAGCTATGTTAGTTAAGGTATGTATTCTTGTTTCATGTACTTGTGAAGTTATTATATTGAAACATAATCTTTATTGCAAATTAATATGGCAACTTGTTCATGTTTTATCAATAAAGAAAAGGAAAATTTTTATTGCAATGACATGTTTACTTACTTTTAGGATGTAATTTATGGAAAATTTACTTTACACAAGGGATAGGTTGTTACAAGTTGTGTGACCAAGGGCACATCCTTACATTTCATGCCAAACGTTGTGAGATAAGTAAGGAAGGGAGGGAAGTTGCAGAAGCTAGCCGAGCAAGAAATAATCTTCACATTCTGAGTGACATCAAAGGCAAGAAATGTTGCATGGGTAAGGAAGAGGACAGTTGGCTATGACACAAAAGAATGGGGCATCTGAATTTTGACAATCTTGTCAAAATCAGTTGAAGAGAAGCAGTGAAAGATATGCCTATGATATCAAAGCCCGCAAATATATTTGCAAGCAATGTCAGCTAGGTAAGCAAACTAGAGTGAGTTTCAAATCAAAAGAGTACTTTGCATCACAACTTCTAGAGCTTATTCACACAGACTTGTGTGGACCCACCAGGACAAGGAGTATACAAGGTGAATGTGATGAACCTTGCTGGCTCCCAACTCGAACCCTATAGTTTTTCTTATCTTTTTGTGTTTTTTTTAGTTTTTTAGAGAAAGTTTCTAGACAGTAGTAGAAGGGCCGATTTCATATAATTTCTCATAAAACTTAGATCTGAGCTAAAATTGACAAAATGAAAGTGCAGAAGGTATTAAATAACCATAACAAAGAGATTACATATGTTAGACATACCCGAAATGCTCCAGATTATTTTATTAAGAAAATATTCCAGTTTGCCAGCCAAGAATGATGAAAACTGATAAATTCCAGTGTAGAAGGCTACAAAATGAAATCTCTAGCCTGAAAACTGAGGCAAATGGACTATAGTAGCTAGACGCCAAAGGAGAAGATGAAAAACCCTCAAGAAAGAAGGTGTTTCTCCTCAAAACTTCAAATGCCCTTGATAGAAGAGCCACACACTTCAAGAAGAAATCATGTCCTCTGCAAGGAAGGTACGGCCATGAAGCTGGAGTGTCCACCAGATGAAGAATGATGCCAATCTTTCAAACCCTCCTACATTTTATTGAAAACTATTGATTACTGCACAAAAAATCTTGATTAAGCACTGTAGAAACTCCTGAACTGAAGCTCCCATTGTTGCAATCATTCAACTAATCTTTCATAGTCTCACAATCACAGATCTGTGAAGAATTGCCACTCTCCAAAGATAAATCTCCTGAAACCCTTGTCTCAGAGAAACCAAGCTTAGCCAAAGCCAAAGAGAAAATATCAAATAGTCAAAAGATGAGTTCGATTTTTCCTTTGGTTGCTTATAAGACCCCAAAATGGCACGCATCCCTAAAAGTGACACCACTTTTCATTTAAAAATACATTTAAATGTATTTTACACTTTTCAATAGTCAACAATTAAATAAGTGGGCCCCCCTTTCCATAAAGTGTTTTAAATTTTACTTAAATAAATTTAAGTGAATACTTTATTATAAAGTCAAGTCAACTTTATAATATTTCGTCAAATAAAGTTAAAACACTTTAATTTCACTAAAATATTAATATCTTGCTCATAACATCGTATTGACATGCCATCAGAAACTGTCAATCACTAAACTGCCAAGGCTTGTTGTGAACCAATCACTAAACTCAAAGGACAGAAAAGACAAAACCCACCAAAATAAGGCCACTGACCCTCTAACCAGATCCTGTTAGCCTACAAGGGTCCAAGAGATAGGCTAACTCAATTGCTCCTGAGAATTGACTAGAGTGGGGACATCACAGTCCGCCCTCCCTGAATTTGCTTGTCCGCAAGCAAACTCAAAGCTGGATGCTGTAGAATATTGTCACCCTCCCAAGTAGCATCCTCTGCTGGTAGATCTTTCCACTTCACTAGATATTCCCTAATAACCCGCCTCCGAAGATGATGCTCTTTGGAATCCAAAATGGCCTCAAGTATCAAAATCAGCTTCCCCTCATCATCCAGGGGTGGTAAGTCTGTAGAAGGAGTCACCTGTTGTCCCAACGCCTTCTTGAGGCGCGACACATGGAACACATTGTGAACCTTACTGTCCACCGGTAGATCTAACTCATAAGCCACTTCACTGACACGTCTGACAATCCTGAATGGTCCATAGTATCGTGGCTTGAGTTTCTCAGCACCCTTCTTACGAAGGATGAATTTCCTGTAAGGCTGTAGCATCAGATACACCAAATCATCAATCTCAAATGATCACTCCACTCTTCGCGGATCAACATATTGTTTTTGCTGATTTTGAGCCTTCTGAATGTTCTCTCTGAGTGCTCTCATAATGTTCTGGTTCTCTTGTAATAGATCCCCAACACTAGGTACTCTGCTATCAATCAGCAACAAATCTAGAAAACTCGGAGCATCATATCCATACAATGCTCAGTAAGGTGTCATCTGAAAACTCATGTGATCAGTGGTATTGTAGCAATACTCACAAAGGTATAACCACTTCACCCATGCCTTCTGCTGCCCTGAACTGTAATTTCTCAAGTATCCCTCCACCCATTTGTTGACTATCTCAGTCTACCCATCTGTCTGTGGGTGGTAGCTGGTGCTCAGAGTGAGTTCTGTCCCGCAAAGTTTGAATAACTCTTGCCAGAAATTACTCATAAACCTGCTATCTCTGTCACTGACTATGCTCCGAGGCAAACCGTGCAACCTGAATACGTCTCGAAAAAACAAGTCCGCCACCTATGTAGCTATGTAAGTAGTAGTGATTGGGAAGAAATGAGAAAATTTCGTCAATCTATCTACTACCACAAAAATGTTGTCTTTCCCTTGACCTTTCAGCAAGCCCGTAATGAAATCCATAGACAAGCATTCCCACTTCCTCTCAGGAATAGGAAGCGGCTAAAGTAATCCTGCAGGGTATGTATGTTCTTGCTTGTTCTGCTGACAAACAAGACATTCCCTGGCATATTGAAGAACAAATGACTTGAGACTTTTCCAAGAAAATCTTTCCCATACCTACCTGTAGGTCTTAAAGTACTCGAGATGACCTGCCATAGGTGAATCGTGAAAGTATCTCAACACCTTGTCCCTCATCTCAGAACCTGGGACTAGAAATATCCTCCCTTTGTAAATGATAAGATCACTCACAAGAGAGTACCTGTTGTCCTGTACTGTCCTATCCACTATGCTAGAAGCCCACGGATTCTTAGCATACTCAGCAACTATCATGTGTCTCCAGTCTTCTGCAATCTCTGCAATGGAGCTCAAGTGTGGGCGGCGAGATAATGTATCAGCAACTATATTTTGTGTACCTTTGACATAGGAGATGTCAAAATCATAGGACTGAAGTTTGCTAACCCATTTTTGTCGTCTTTCATTTAAATCTTGCTGTCCTAGGAAATGTTTCAGACTGTTGTGATTGGTTTTAACACAGAATTTACTACCAACCAAATATTGCCTGAATTTGGCCATTGCATGCATGATGGCCAACATTTCCTTATCGTAAATGTTGAAGCTCCTCTCAGGACCTCTCAACTTCCTGCTCTCGAAAGCTATAGGATGTTGATCCTGCATGATGACTGCACCAATACCTTCACCACTGGCATCATAGTGTAGCTCAAATGGCTTGGTGAAGTCTGGCAATGCTAAAACTGGACATGTAGTCATGAGGATTTTAAACTTCTCAAAGCACGCCTGTGCTAGAGGTGTCCACACGAAGGCTCCCTTCTTGGTCAAATCTGTTAGTGGCGCAACATGTTGCCAGAATCCACTAATGAACCGACGATAGAAGGCGCATAAACCTACAAACCCCCTGAGCTGTGTCAACGTCTCAAGTGTAGGCCAATCAATGATAGTACGAACTTTTTCTGGATCCATACTGACTCCCTCTCTGCTGATAATGTGACCTAGGTACAAAAGTTCTACCATGCCCAATGCACACTTGGACTCCTTGGCGTACAAGGACTCCCTGTCAAGTATGCTCAAAATTGCATCCAAGTGGACCATGTGTTCCTCCCAAGACTTGTTGTAAACTAGTATGTTGTCAAAGAACACCAAA
Organism: Sequoia sempervirens; assembly: GCA_007258455.2. NCBI lineage: Eukaryota > Viridiplantae > Streptophyta > Pinopsida > Cupressales > Cupressaceae > Sequoia > Sequoia sempervirens. Next base: position 4,072 of record VDFB02304737.1, on the reverse strand, counting down.
ACAAATTTCCTCAAGTGAGGATGAAAAACCCTGTTCATGGTGGACTGAAAAGTGGCTGGAGCGTTGGTTAAACTAAATGGCATAAGCAAGAAGTCATAATGTCTACAGTGACATCTGAAGGCGGTTTTCTCAATAGCCTCCTCTCGGACTCTAATCTGATGGTACCCTGTCCTCAAATCAATCTTCGAGAAATAGCAAGCTCCATGTAGCTCATCTATTAACTCGTCAATCCGTGGTATGAGATACCTGTTCTTGATAGTCTTCCTATTCAGCATCTTGTAGTCAATACACATCCTAAGTGTACCATCCTTTTTCTTCACCAAAACAACTGATGAAGCAAAGGGAGACTTACTCGGCTTGATGTTCCCCATGGCTAAAATTTCTTTGATGGTCTTTTCAATTTCATGTTTTAATCACTTGGGGTGCCGGTAAGGAGTGATCATGATAGGTTTAGTGCCCTCCTCCAACTCTATAATATGCTCAATACCTCTATAAGGAGGTCTACCTGGTGGTATAGCACTAAACACCTTGGCATGATTGATTTAGAGTGCTTGGACATCTGGATGATAAGGAGATTCTTGCTGCTCCTTTTGTGAAGGCATTACCTTGCATTTTGCTGCCCAATCCACCATGTCATGCCGAATCAATCTTTCCATTCGTCTGAGTGAAATTTCTTTTACATTGCTGTCCTTGATGGCTTTGAGAACATGATTGGTGCCATCAACTTTAAATTTCATCTCCATATCCCGTAGGTTGAGTGTGAACTCACCTATCACATGAAGCCACTTCATGCCAAGAACCACATTTGTACCTCCCATGTTTACAACATAGAAATCTGCTTTAAACTCAAAATTGTTGAGTTTCATTGGCAAATCCAAAATCATCCTCTCACAATTGAGAGTGCACCCATCTGCAACCTGTTGATGTGATTTTTGTGACCGCACCAATCAGCAGAACAAAGTATCCGAAGGCTACTCCATTCTCTCTTGATCAAAGAATTTTGTACGCTAAGATTGCAAGAAAGTTTGTATGTTCAACTCCAAGGTTCCGAAAATGCTATGGAATACCCTCAGTCAGTTTGTTGTGATTTGTTGTTTACACGAGGGGACTTACACAATTGTTCAAACAGTAGGTTAACGATTGGAAGGGGATTTTTGTGCATTGCGAATGATTCAACAATAAGGTACGTTTTTCCTAAAACTAACCAGAAATGTACTGAAATTAAAAGAGTGCAGGGTTTAGAAGATCTAAGTTCTATACTAAGGAGGACGTGGGATCAATCTCAATAGACTTCAACCAGACTTTGTTTCGCCTCACGTTGGACAACATACACAAAGTCGGTGCAATCTTCAAAGGAGCAACGAAAGGTATTCAGATTACAACTCAACATGCAAGTACCATTAGGACGACGCATACAAACACATGAATCACAATCAAAGTTAAGCTTGTAATCTTTTCCAGTTGACCACACAAGGCAAACTTTCCGTTAGCAAGCTACTAGTGGTATGGATTAAAATGAAGCCGCCTTGATAAAACACCACAATCCACAACTAACATCTACTTGCATGAAAATGAAAATTACTCTAATCTAAGCTACTTGAAGTAGAAGGGGTGAAGAAATCTTGCTAGCTGCTCATAACAAAGACAAATTCACCATCAATGAGAGCTTCTTTTTATTATGATAGTTTTCACAACAATCTCTTACAAATTTATCAAAGGAAAAATTTCCTTCTCCTCCAAACTATACTATGCTAAGCTATCCAACTACACTATCAGTCTCTCTGCTCTAGTCTCTGATCTAATCTAATGTCTAATCTAATGATATTCAAATGAGGGGGGATGCCCCTTTTATAGATAGCCCTAACCCTAAAAACTGCTAGAATGGGGAGTGGTACAATAAATGAATCACAAGATTCCCACTCACTCCCAAAATAGCAAAGGCAATTAATGCCCACAATCAGTCTTCTAGAAGGTCATCATCCAGAAGGGAATTTCCGTTCTCCTTCTCCTTGGTTGGGAAATCAACGAATCTAGCAAGCAAGGCTTCAACCTCCTAAACTGAGATTGGCGGAATGTGATCAAGTTGGAACTCTAACACTGTGACTGCCTGCCCATGCTGCATACAAGACTTTCTCCAATCAACTAAGGCATCCTGAGTATTCTGAATAATACTAGAGAAAGTTGAGGTGTTCTCAAAGTCGTTTTGAACAAAATTCTTCACCTCTAAAAAGAAAGGTGGCAGCCTACTCCTCGAGCCATCAGCAGTCACCTCATCAGAATTCAGCCTCCTAGCAAAGATAGCCTCCAAGGTGCTCAGGACTCCAATAATGTTCATCATAGCCTTCCTCACTTTGGTTGAATCTTCCTGTGCTGCATCGAGGAATCCTCGACCTGTGATCACTGAAGAGTACCAGCCGGCAAAATCGTACCTATCACCCTCCTGAATCACTCCTCCATTAATCAACATCCGCAAAGGAGTATGTATCAAGGCCTCCAGACGCTGAATAACTTTGCTCTGATAGATATGAGCATCACCCCAGGCATGATCAACTGCCTCCATCTGTGCCACAATGCTAGAAGCTTGCTGATAAGCATGAGCAAGATCTTCCATAAACTTTTCTGTCTCAACACGAACGCTGGCCACCCACTTATCTGCCTCCTGTGCCATCTTCCTCAAATCCTCCAAGCCACTAATTGATTCTCTAGACAACTCGGCTGGAAGCTCAATCGCTGGAATCTCTTGCCCATAAGGATGAGATAAATGTTGCATGTAGCCTATCAAAGTCTTATGCTCCTTCTTCAATTTCTTGTACTTGCCTTCAGTCCTGAGCAATCTGTCCTTAAGTGCCTGGTAGGAGTTATCACGCTCCTCAATAATCTGTACTCCTGTGGGGTGACCTAATTCCAAGGTGGTGATCATATAATTTTCTGGCACAGCCTCATCTCAATCACACTCAACCCTTGGCACAGCCACGTGAAGGGTGCGAGAGCCATCCTCATCTGTTGAGATCTTCAAAAATTTCCTAGCTCTCTTCTTAGTTGGAGGCACACTAATTCGACTCAAAAATTCTTCCATTTCAAATGTCAATCCATAGTTACGAGACTCCGCCTGACTCTCATGAAGTCGCTGAGTCGAGCAACTCGGGATTTGTGTCCCTGAACGGATTTATCGCCGCCGCATCTGTGAGAGTCCCAACCCCTGGACGCGGTCGGCGGCAGCAAACCAAAAACTCAATAAAAAAACAAAAAAAGAAAGTTTAAGTTTGTTTTTTTTGGTCTTATATTATCTCCCCAACCCTAAAAGAAACCTCATTTCATTCATTTGGCAAAATAGGAGGAGAAGAGAGGGCAACCAGCAAGCTGTTGAAGACAAATCCAGGGTCATATCATTTGAGGAGCTTCATACCAACAAGGAGGCGGATTGAGAGCTCATTACTAGTGATTGGGAGGAGTTTGCATTGCATTCCAAGCCAAATCTAAGAGGTAAGTTTGATTTTAATTGATTTTTTTTGTGTTTTTTTAACAAATAATTCATTGTAATTTGTAAAATCATTGTTTTTTTGAGTTTGCATTTTTTTTTTACAAACCCTACTTTCAACTTAAATAATTTTAGAAACCCTACTTTTGCAGCCACATTCATTTGCAACCTCAAACCATATTATTATTTTCACAATGTCTCAAACCCCAGTTAGAAAAGACCCTACTTGGAAACATGCTGAAATCTTTCCCGAAATGAAAAGAGGAGACGCAAAATGTAACTACTACAAAACAATATATCATGGAGGCATCAATAGATTAAAATACCATCTTGCACGCATACCCGCCCATGATGCAGTGGGTTGCACTAAAGCACCTCTTGAGGTTGTTCGTGAAGGGTAGGTGCAATTAGAAACTTTTGAAATGAAAAAATAAATGAAAAAATAAATGAAAAAGAAACAGAAGCAGGAGTTGGTGAGTGTTGGAGTTGGAAAGGGACTTGGTGTTGTTGGAGATGCTTCTTCCATGCCTCCATACCGTCCTAGTGCTAGTGCTTGTGCTAGTGCTTTTGTTTCTACATCAACTATGCCTATGC
>VDFB02304736.1:0-29428 GCA_007258455.2 Sequoia sempervirens | reverse complement strand
GGAGGACATGTAGAGCAGGTTTCAGATCAAATGGTAATTTAATTTTTTTATTATATTTAAATTCAATTATAAATTTTAAATTGAATATATACATAGTATGAGATTTTTACATATTCTTTTTCTTTTGTAGCATGAGACACATCTCGTAGTTGAGCATGTATAGACAGGTCCTGGAGAAGAGCCTAGTGCACAACCTCATAATACGGTACAATTAAAATATGATAAATTATAAATTAAATTGAATTAAAAAAATTTAATTATAGAGTTGTACATCTAATTTCGAATTTCTTTGTCTTGTTTATGTAGATTAATTTAGAGAATTTAGAGGTTGCTTCAGGTGCACCAGAGCATCCAGACGTAGATATGATGGTAATTTAATTTTATGATGGATTATAAATTAAATTGTCATTAAATCATTTTTTATTGTCTTACATCTAATTTCATCTTTCTCTTATACAGAATGTTTCAGGTCATCCACATAGTCCACATGGTATGAACAGGTCTCTTGATCATAGAGACATTACATGACCTAGAAACATGTGATTTTATAATGTGTTATATTTGTTTATTTCATGGACTATATTTCTTGTTTATCATGTACTTTGTTGGACTTTATTTCATGCACTTAATATGTTACATAAATTATGGACTTTATTATTGTTTGAAATTTTAATTTACACACGTATATTTATGCATTTTATGTTCATAGTCAAGACATTAATCTAGGACATTAATGTGAAATTTAGTGAACTCATACATGGATTAATATAGGACATTTTAATATTTATAATTTGTAAATTTAGTGATTTCATACATGATATACATGATATGTACATTAAATAAATAGCGATAATTACTCAATGAACTTATATAACTATAGTTCAAGTAGGAAAATTTCTTTCAATTATAAGATAATCCATTTCTTTTAATTCATCATTTTGTATAACATTCATCATCAAGGAATATGATGTTGGTTTCCAAGAGCTAGTGTTTACGATTAGTACCTAGGTGGATAGTGTTGTGTGGTCTCACAACATGCATGTTGCATTTGAAAGGCATGGGGGCCATGGTTAGCATGACAATGTGTGCTTCCTAATTGAATCAAAAAAGTTTAAAGAACCTATTTTTGTGATAAATTCACTTGTGGAGGTGTTTAAAATAATTTAAATCAAGAGTAGATTTATTTTTAAGAATTTTAAGTCTTACAAAATCGAGACTTTTATCTTAGCACATTCCACATTTGGTAAAGTTAGGTCAAGTAGCCGAGTATAAGGCTAGACAAAGAATTTCTTATGTGACCTAATTTACCGTAGGTGATAAAAAAAGAATTACCAAAGCTTGGACCCAAAATTTATATTAAACCATATATGTCAAAAATTGTGAATTAAAAGTAGTATTGAATCAGATTTAAAAGTATAGATGGATAGTAGGTAGTGGATAGTAGGTAGTGATAGTATTTTCTCACAAAAAAGAGAAGTCATAATCTTGGAATAAAAGTCTAAAAAATATCTCACTCTAGAGCTAGATAAGCAAAAATGATTAGGAATTATGTAACTTTGTGAATTCCTTAAAATTCCTTTAATGATCAAAATCTCAAAGATGCTAAAAGTGCATCAATTAGGTAAATCAAAAGGCTTGATTTGGTATAAATAATGGATGAAACAAGGTTATGTCTTAATTTATTGGGATTTTAATTTTGATGCAATTAAGTGCAAAGTAATACAATTTTTTAGTGCAAAAAATTCTAAAGGATATAGAGGTGGAGTTGAATGTCGATCTAGCAGTGAATGTTTTTCCTAATCCAAAAGTAGATGATTTTTTTGATTTCATACATGATATACATGATATACATGATATGTACATTCAATAAATAACGATAATTACTCAATGAACTTATTCAATTCACGTCAATCAATAATCAGTCAATAAATCATAATTTACAAACAAAAGCAATCTATTTATATACCAGAAAGGATAAAATTTTAAGAAATAAGCAATACCATAGAAGATTAGAGAATAAAAGCATTAATAAATACTATAAATAATAACGTCTAACACTAATTTATAAGTTGTCAAAACAAATAATGATGTCTTAAGAAGAGGTGTCTAAAGGGTCATAATAGAGACATCTTAAAGGGGGATGTCTTAAGAGGGGTCTTAAGGGGATGTCTAAAGGGTCATAATAGAGCGTGTTAATTAAAGGGGATGTCTTAAGGGTCTTAAGGGGATGTGGGGTCATAATAGAATGTGTTAATTAAGGGGATGTCTAAAGGGGTCATAATAGAACGTGTTAATTAAGGGGATGTCTTAAGGGGTCTTAAGGGGATGTCTAAAGGGGTCATAATAGAATGTGTTAACTAAGGGGATGTCTTAAGGGGTCTTAAGGGGATGTCTAAAGGGGTCATAAAAGAACATGTTAATTAAGGGGATGTCTAAAAGGGTCATAATAGAACATCTTAAGGGGTTATAATACGCCTAAATGGGATGTCTTAAGGTCTTAAGGGGGTGTCGTAAGGGGATGTATTAAGGGGTCATGATACGTCTTAAGGATATAATTGATTTAACAATAATGTATGCATGATATTTAGTGATTATACACATAAACATAAAGTTTCAAAGTAGGAAAACATGCACATTTAAGAAACAAAATATATAGAATATTGATTTGATACATAGAAGTACATAGAGTATGTTTAATTTTGTAAGTATGTATGTACATATATGTCATCTCAAAACAATGTTTACAAAATTTGGATATGCCATCTCAAGAACATCCCAAACTCATGGCTAGAATGTAGTAGGTCTTCACACCACCTGATATCAAAAAGGTACAAGCAATATCAATGAAATCATCAAAACATACATATTTTAATTTATATAAAATTATCTATATGTACAGAACTCAAGTACCTGAATTTAAAAGTATTCCACACATGTTTGTAGGTTGAATCTAGACATCCTCTCCTTTTTGTTTCAAAGTATGAGATGAATGCAATGATGGCTCTAGGATACAAAAAATGACAATATATCAATTTTAACTATTAATGTCCAAGCAATATCAATATGTAATCAAAACATGTATTTAAATATAATTTAACTAATAATTACCTATTTTTACCAAGTATTCCATGTTGTCTAGGTTGAATTTGCACGGACTAGATCCTTTTTGTGATTATGACTTAAGGATGTATAAAGGACAATTTAAATCAATTTCAACTAATAACACACTTGACCAATGTCGAAACATGTATTTAATGTATTTAAAAGGACAAAATAAAACTAAAACTATATTTACCTATATTTACTTATTCCATTGTACCATCTGCATCCTCTCTCTTTTGCAATGCATCTATGATTGCCTCATGCTCTTCCATAGAAAATGACCATAGCACTTTTTTTGAAGGTCTTCCACGATACTGCTCTAGTTTTATATTTGTTTCCACCACCAAATGTGAATAATGTATAATACTTTTATGTGTTTCATAGTCTTTGAATGCAGGTAGACCATTCTTCCTTGTCAGGCATTTTCGTAGCCAAGTACCAACAACCACCACCGATCCTATTGGAAAACATGTTAAAAAACCATCATCAAATAAGTTCTCAAAATTTTCTTAAGGGGATCAAAGACTTGTTCTAAAAAATTGCTTAAGGGGATCTAAAACTTGTTATCATTTGAAATTTGCTTAAGGAGGTATCTTAAGGGGATCACCGTACTTGTTGGATAATGAAAGCCATCATCATCTTCTCGAGGTGTTATCAAATTATGTTTACTTTCCACACAACGAGCCAACCAATATTCTGTTTGCTCTTCATCCCCCTCAGGTGCAATAATAGCATACACATGTCCTGCCAACAAAATTCGATTTAATAACTTGTGCATATCCATATAAATAATTTAGTATTACAAAATAACTTAATAAAGTGAAATAAAATAAAATAAATGGAATTAAAATTACCTTCTTGTACAAGGTCTGAAACATGGTCATAATCTTCAGATGCAAACAATTGATCATTTTCTTCAATAGTTCTTTCATATTGATTATGTGCTTCTGTAGGTGTCAATGATCTTTGCTCCCACTATTCAACCCATTTTGTATTTTCACAAGCTTCTCAATCTCTTGAGATACAAAACTGACAAAAACATGCAAGCTCTCTTGTCCAAATAGTCCATGTGCTTCTTTGTCGCTCTAAATATAGATACCATTTAGTAGATCCACTAATTGTCTCACAATCAACTCTAGATACAATGTTCTCTTCTTCCACCAACCAAAAGAATTGATGAGCTGGCGTATAGTGATCCACTTTCGAACCGAGGTGCAAATAATCTTCTATTACACCAATCCACAATCTCATGTGCATTTTAAATTTTCTTGAATCCTCGATTTTAATTGTTCTCTAGCAAAATTCTTTTTGACTTACCTTTTAAGCTCCATCATATTCTCCTTTACCATTCCCAGCTTAAAAAAAACTCCATATATGTTGGACATTAAGTTCCTTGTGAACCCTACTTAACTAATAGAACATTCTAGCATTTTTGAACTGCCCCGTACAATTATCTGACCATATGAGGTGTTCTTTCATATGGATTACTCTTTCTTTTAAATTTCTATAAAATATACTAAAACAATATTGAACAAACTCTGATGAGTGTAACCAATTGTCACTCAAATAAAAATGATACTCCCTCAAAACTTTTCTTGATTCCTCGGTGCTATCATCTACATGTCTATAAACAATATGGACAAACATAGCTACTTGCACTGAATTATAATATTGAGATTGAATTTCCTCTTGCAAAGCGAGAGTATAATTCTCCGCAAAATCAATAGCGAGTATAGTACAATTGGAAATGTGTTTCTACATGCAGCGAAATTGGCCATCAAGCCCATCGAGCATGTTGAGTGCATGACATATTTTGGTACAATTTTATTATTAAATTCACTCATAAATGCATGCACACTAGCACTACGTAACTTCGTCCTGGCAGCTTTCCTATTTTCCATCTTTTAAAGAATACTAAGCATTCCTAAATCTTTTGACATCTACTAATTGTTGTCCAAATCATGATCAACACTTTCATTACAAACAGTGCTTAAAATTGAAAGATTTCCCACAGGTTAATGCATTGTCGGAAATACAAGAACTTAAATAAAATAATTTATCATTAGATTTTCACAAAACAAACGAAATAAACTCTCTTATTGCTTGGTGGCATATCAATACCAATCCTGTCTAATCATGTTAGTATGCAAGGTACATCGTATATATCGAAAAACATCATAAAAATAACGAAATTGAACATGTATTTTACAACAACAAGATATTCATTGTTTATTAATTTTTACATACCAGGGTTTACATTTTTCAAAAGACCTTTGACTTATTTCAATATTACCAGGTAACACTGAATCGCTACAAAATTTTCTATAAAATTCAGTTTGTGTTGTATCTAATAGGTGTTTTGGGTGAGGATCGCGAACTTTGGACCCCACCCTTAATTTAAAACATCTCTAGCATTAGATGAAACCCTAGTATTATCATGCCAATATTTTTCGATCAAAGATTTAATTTCAACATTCAATTTTATATCAGACCTCGGTAGTCGTCTACTGAAACTCCAACATTGATTGATAGGATCATTTTCTATACTTTCTCTTCTTTTTGCCACTCTTAGTAATGTTTTAGGATGTATTTTTAAAACTTCACTAATATTGTTTACCATTCTTTTATTTAAAGTTGCTTTGTTAACTATAGCAGTAGTTATAGCTCTTCTTGCTACGTTTTTATCTTTAGATCGACTATTTTTCCCAATAAATTAAATGGCACTAGCAACAGTAGACATAACATGATTTAATGATTGATCTTTTCTTTTTGGTTTAACATAAAAAGCCTAACCTATTCATTACTTTCCTCATTTTTTGCATTCTCATCAATTGCATCATTAATTGACATTGAAATGCAAATTTTTTATGATAAAAGAATTTGGTGTATATTCTATTTGCATGTGTTCTTATTTGCCTCCAAGAAATTTGACCAGGAAGATTATCAAAAACATTCCAATTTAAAAAAAAGTATTTTCATTAAATTCAACATCACATTCTAGATTTTCATCTTCATTTTCATCAACAAAATGGTTTTTCATTTTTCATTTTCATTTTCATTTTTCATTTTCATTTTCATCTTCATCTTCATTTTCATTTTCATCTTCATCTTCATTTTCATTTTCATTTTAATTTTCACTTTCATCTTCATTTTCATTTTCATTTTCATTTTCATTTTCATTTTCATTTTCATTTTCATTTTCATTTTAAAAATCTGGTAAGAAAATGATCATTTGATTTTCACTTGCAACAAAAGATTTTTCTTTTGATTTCAACAAATTCAATAAGTTCGTCTCTTGAATATAGTCAATGTCAACATCATTAAGTCCAACATCTTGTAAAACTTCTACATACAAATTTACCATTTCACTAACATGTGGATTTGAAGACATACCTGGATTGTGCATATTGAAACATTCTCCATAGCATTGAAAGAGGATTTGAAGACATAGTAGGACTTGTTTGTATAATCATATTCTTCTCCAAATGACTCCTTGCAAATTGCTTTATCTACAACCATGGTATCCTCAATGTTTTCATCTTCAATAGTTGTTGAATTGGTTGCTCCACCATCATTCATTGATTTCATTCTCATTCTTCTTTGTCTTTGTCTTTGTCTCTCTTTTTCCTTATTTGCTTCAACTTCTTGAGGAGTCAATGTCTTCCTTCTTTTATTACGAGCTTTATCTCCCATGATTATAAAATTCTCAAGCACAAATGAATGTTAATAGTGAAATTCTTCAAAATATTCAATCCAAATTGGAAGTTGAATACCTATTAAGACAAAATTCTTCCTCTTGTGTTCGTCAAAACAAGTAAAAAACTACCACAATTCCACTTTAAAAATTAAGTTTTGACCTGTAAATACAATAGTTTATGAAAAATCATTTATTTTTAGTGCTCTCGGCCGTACATGCAAGTTGCAGACTTCAGAAAACTTGTGCACAGTGAATTTAAATCATATAAACGGGATCCCGTTAATAACACGGGATCCCGATTCAAATGAATAGAGATCCTGATTATAAAACGGGATCCCATTTATTCATAAGCAGGATCCCGTTTCATAATCGGGATCCCGTTCACCGACTTCAAACGTCGGAGCTGTTACTTAGTGAACGGGATCCCGTTTATGAAACAGGATCCCATTACGCTGACAACGGTTAGAATGTTGATCAAACGTAACGAGATCCCGATTAGTAAATGGGATCCCGTTTATGAATAAACGAGATCCCATTTTTTTAAAATTTGAATTGCCTTTTGCATTGTGGTCAGGTTTTTGCTTAGGTTTTTGGTTCGGGAAAAGCATTGGAAGTCCGAACCTCAACCTTCAACCTGGTTTGACCTGCAAGTTGAAGGTCCTAACAATGTCAAAGAAAAATACCAACTTTGGACATATGGCTGACGACCTTTTTTGTAGAATTTTCTGACGAAATTAAAACCCATTTTAGATAAAACAATGCAGATTCTAAATATGTAATTTGTTTTGCAATTAGATTATTTTTTCTATTTTTCAATTAATTTCTAATAAAATTGGTCCATAAACTTTCAATATCATATTTTTTTACTATTTTAATAACTTTTGATCAACATAACATTTTGACAAACGGATTGCACGAGAACAAACTTTAGACAATTCTTTTCAATTTTAAAAAAATAAAAATAAAAAAATGATAAGTTTAGGTCATCTTATGCATGTCGTACACGACGATTTTTCAAAACAACAAATCTGCCTAACAAAAATTTAACAAAAAAAAATAATTCAATGAAAAAAAACAAAAAAATATCAAGAACAAGCTTCAGTGAGTCATAAAACTTATCCCAAAAGGATTTAGAAAAATATGATAATTTAAGTCAAAATATGGATGTCGTACACGTGCATGGTATGGTAAAAAAAAGACTTTTAAACAGTGGTTTTTAGAAATGCCTATTAAAACTCAATTTGTACAATCTGGGTATTGAAATAAATTACATATTTGGAAACTAGACTTCGAGCACTACATTTTATTAGTGACTTTTTTAAAGATTTCATTTCTAAGTGCTTCAAATTTTAAGGTCAAATGTGTCAAATGCTGAAAACCAGATAAAACACTTCCACTTTTTGGCCAAAAAGTGGACTCAACTTCTTGCACACACCCTATGTGTACATATATATATATATACATATATATATGTATGTATGCATACACATACATATATATATATATATGTATGTATTATACATACATATGTATATATGTATATATGTATGTGTATGCATACATACATATATATATGTATATATGTATATATATGTATATATGTACATATATATATTCATACATACATATATATATGTATGTGTATACATACATACATACAAACATACATACAAACATACATACATACATACATACATACATATATATATATACAAACACACATGTGTATACATACATATACAATTTAACTGCATTATAAACCACACCTACATTTTGATGACATAATAAGAATTAGGAATACCATTGTTTGCATTTTGAAAGGAGAATGATGTTTGTCGATACCTCACACCATGGAGAGCAGACAACAACAAACTGTCGAGGGTTTACATATATATACGTACATATAGATGTATGTATATGTATTTGTATAGATATATGCATACATGTATATGTGTATACATATAATTACATAGTTACATGTATACATATATCTGTACATATACATATATATCTATATATACGTAGATATATGTATGTATACATATTAATATATATGTACAAAAATTTATAAATGTATACATATATCTGTGTAATTATATGTATACACACATGTATCTGTGAACATATAATACTACAATGAAAACATAAGCTATGAAGTAAAGAATATATGATACAAAGTATTGAGATTTCAACATAGGTAAAACATTTAACAATAATTAATAACACATTTTATAGTAAATGAAAGAACCTATGCTGTATTCAATAGTGATAGGATAGAAATAGTCAAGCCTACTTCGAATCCATTCGTAGTAGTACCTAGTGAAACATTAAAGTCACAAAAGAAAAAAGATGATAAGCCTTTCTTGTTCTTGAAAGTCTAATAAAATATATCTTATATTGTTTCCTTTCTTGTAATCAACTGGTAAATGAACACACAACTTATTGAATTTGTAAATGAATGTGTACAATTATATATATATATACATATATATACATACATACATACATACATACATACATATATATATATATATACATATATACACACACACACACATATATATATATACACACACACACATACATATACATATACATATATGCTACAAAGTATTGTGATTTATACACAAGTAAAACATTCAACAATAATTACTAATTTTTTTTTTAGTAAATGAATGCTAGTTTGTTGTATTGGATAGCCAAACGATACTCGTACACATACACACATATATTGAAAATTCAAGCTGAAGTGTACAATTATTTGGAATATATATAAAGGAGTCTAATGGATGATTTTACAAGCTTATATTGATTTGCTCAATGAACAAGAGACAAAAAATATAATGGAGCTTTTTATGAAATAAATGACAAATATAAACCCTAAGAAATAACCGAAAATGAAGATGTTTTCTACTATTTTCAGTTGGCATATATAAGCACACAACTTATTGAATTTGTAAATGAATGTGTACAATATGGGAAAAACCACCACCATGACTCGACAAAATCAAATAGCACATGGCGAAAAGGCATTGAAGAAGAATGATTTATTTCATAAACAAGCAGTAAATTTTTTTCAATCAATGAGTAAACCTTTCATGGGTCCTGAAAGATGCAAAAGAAAATGATTAACTTGAATACCATTGTTTTCATTTTGAAAGGATAGGCAAAGGATACATGTAATGCCCCATCGCAAACCCCAAAGGACAACTATTAACACACAATTTTTTTTTTAAACATAAAGAGATGTACACAAAATTTCTAATGCATGTAATATCAACCAAATGATTACAAGTTAAACGCCTAAGTTCTTTGGGGTACTTGAGGTAGCATTACACATACTTAACCCATAATGAAATGATAATAAACAAAATTATGAATAGAATTAATATAAACCATTCAACCATCATAACTCTAATATTAAATCTTGCACAAGAGACAAACCAATATAACGAGATTGAATCAATGTAATAACCATGCACATATATATTATAATCATGAAATGCAATAAACATATTTCCACAAATACAAAATGTTTAGAAAGGCGATAACCACCATCACTGATAAAAGGAAATACAAAGTATAAATATACATCTTATCAGCTTCCAATACATCACATTGAATAAATTACATGAGTTGCATCATAACGTTCCCCAACATATGTGGGAGTAATATACATCAATACAAGAGAATGACTAAATTACAAAGTATACTTATGTCAACAAAGAGAACTTTGGATCATGCTGCATCCGGATAACACTACACTGAACTGAACAACTACTGATTGGGGACCCAATGGGGTGCGTAGCATGTTCCACCCGACCACCCCCGTGTTAGGAGTAAACAAGGAAGGATCCCCGACCAAGATCATCCAAACAACAACCACAAGACTCAACTCCAAACAAGAGTGACATGAAACACAAATGAAAACATAACAACAACTAAACACTTCCAAAGGCCTGTAAAGATAACAAATCAAGGGAATGCTAGGGGAGAGTGTCATCGCATAGTCCTACATGGGTTATCTTGGTTGCCTTCCTCTAAGTGCCAATCCCCATCTATGGTTATCCTTGTTGCCTCTCTAGGTGCCGACCCCATAGGGTGACTCGTGCGGAACCGTTAACCTCTCATGGAGATGAGGTAACGACCTTGCCAACCATGACCTTCTCAACCCACCCTTAGTCTGCGAAAGCCCTAGCGGGTGGACATGAGGCATCCTTAATTATCTTGTTAATGTTATTACTACCCAACCCCCTAATTTATTTAATTAAGTTATCACTTATTACACTAACTCTAACGTGGGTTATTTTGACTGCCCCTTTGTGTGCCGATGCCCTCGAAGAGCCACTCTCCCTAGAAACCCAAACCACAAAACCAAATATCCAAAGGGTTGTACCAACACAAGAAAACTGAATCTCAAAAATTGAAAGCACACGTGAGGTATAAACATCTCGCTAACATCCACATCCATAGATTCTCAAGAAAACGGGTACAACCCAAGCATAACATCAGAATCACAATTACAATCAAAGTGTTGTCAAGCACCAAAGCAAATGAAAATTGAAAACATAACAAGTATACACTCGCCTCTGGAAGCCTAAAACCAAACAACCTCAACTCCTACAGAGGGTTAAAACTACTCTGAGGGTTCCCACACATCCATAAACTAACTCAAGCAAAAAAAACAATTGAATCAAGCAAAAAAAACCACCATTACAACCATGGGGGGGAACAGGGTTACGGCGACAACTGACCCCCCTCTCCACCCCCCCTCCCCCTACCCACAAATTATTATTATTTTTAAAACAAATAATAAATGTATATATATATATATATTTATTTTAAATGCCATCTACTTCTCAGAAGTAAAAATAAATACAGACAACAACCATATGTTTTTTCCTAACACAGAATATAATTTTCTTTTGAATATATATATATTTTCTTAGCAAATTCTAATTTCAGAATGTATATATATATTTTAAAAGAATCAAATCTTCTCAAACAAGCATCTTTAACAAAATATTATTTTCTCAATTCAAAAGCAACTTTCCTTAATCAAGAACACAATTTATTTATTTATTTATTTTTTTTCAGAAGAATTGTAATTTCTCCAGCCAAAATTATAACAACTAAAATGGATTGGAGAAGAACAAGAAGGTTTTCATTTAGCAAAATACAAACTTCTTTTCGTTTGTTGAAAATAAAGATTCAGATAAGCCAAACTATGAAATCAAAACCTTTCACATAGACTCACAAACACTTTGAGTTTTTTTTTTATAAAAAAATTAGAATAAATTTTCATAAACACAAACTTCTTTTAAATACGATTACCAATTTGAATAAGGAGAAACTAGACATTCATTTTCAAAAAGAGATTAAAAAAAACAATAGATAGTAATCAAGAACCTGAAGTCTTACGCTCTGCAATGAAGTAACGAGCGCGACAAACTCCTTCTCCCTCTTTTGAAAACAACCTTCATGAATTTCTTTCTCCTTCCTTAGCAATTTTCTCAATTTCTCCTTTGAAACTAAATTCTGAATAATTTTTATAGAGAAGGACCAGAGAAGCATAATACTTTTTGTAGACCAATTTTCTTCACCCCAAAATTACAAGTTAAGAAAACTTTTCCTCTTTTCAATTAATAAAAAGAAAACTCTTTTCTTTTTCGAAAACCAAAACTCCATCCAAGAAGCAAGTTTCCATAACTTTTCTAATTTTCAAAAAATAAACTAAACATGCATTTGTCCTTTTTCATCTTTTTCTATTTTTTTCTCCTTTTTGAATGAAATATTTTGTTTTTATTTTTATTTGATTTAAAGCTCATAATTATCACACAATTTAATTAAAAATCTATTTATTTAATATTTGTCCACTACTCGATAAAAATCATTAAATTATATTATTTCATTTTATAAAAGATGATTTATAATTATCAACAATCTTACTTATTTAATTTATTAATTTATCCCCTTTTAATTAAATAAACAACATTTAATTTAACACCTTTTAAAATATACTAATTTAAATTTAACAATAACTAAACAACATTTTCCTACTATTTAATCATATTAATTAAAATAGCATTATTAATCTACCAAGAAATATCAAACATAAACATTAATTAAACAACACATAAAACAAAGATTAAAATAAATGAACACAATACCATGCAGAACAAAGATGGGGTCATGGACAATGACACCATTAGACACAACAATGAGGGTGACAAACTTGGGATGGGGGCACTTCCTTATCAACTCCTTTTTAACAACTTCATACCCCTTGGGTTTGTGGGACACACTCAGACCTGACAAGCAGGTGGAGTCGGTGTCCAGTACCTGCATCCTGCATAAAACCAATGTCAAGTAGTATATAAATCTCCAATATAGACACACCGTGAAAGGTAGTCGCGGGGTAGTAGGGTACTCATGAGCAAGTGATGCTACTATGTCCTTTCACCAAGGCCCACTAGAATACACATCATGCAATCCTTATCCATAAACAAGCATAGAACCATAACATCACAACATTTAATATTAATGAAAGCAATAACATGTCTAGATAGTACGAACACCACATATAACATATCATAAAACATCATAAGCAGTATCATATGCATCCAACCAAACTAAACTGTAAATCCACACAAGTCAAACTAGTTCAAAACAATCACCATCACAATCCCAAGTACACAACTCAACAAAAAAGAGTATCAAGAAAGTAATAGCAACATGAGGGGTATTACAATACACACAAATATATTGATTTGCTGAATGAACATATGTAAAGATATATATGGATAGCCAAAGAATAGACACACATATATATCAATTTGTTGAATGAACATGAGACACAAAATATAATGGATCCTTTTATGAAATAAATGAAAAATATAAACCCTGAGAAATAACTGAAAATGAAGATGTTTTCTATTATTTTTAGTTGACATATATAAACACACGACTTATTGAATTTGTAAATGAATGTGGGGTGAAGCCACAATAGTGGTTTACAATTTGATGGAGGAAGGAAAAATAAAAAAATAAGCCCATGGCAACATTTTTGATTTTAGGGGTTTGAACAAACCAAAAACGTGTTCGATCGAACCAGGGTTTGAGCAAACCAAAAACGTGTTCGATCGAACCAGGGTTTGAGCAAACCAAATTAATGCATGCACGAACAAAAAAAATTTGAAAACCCCTTTTGGGAAGGGGGTTCGGCTGAAACTGGGTTTGACCGAACCCAGATTCGAGCGAACCCCTATGGGTTTGACCGAACCCCCCTTTGCCCTCATTCTCCACCTCAAGCACTTTGAAAACCTAAATTTTTATGCTTCAAAGCTCAGATTGAGGATGAAAATGGAGAATTCTTCACAAACCCAACTGGAATCAGGTAGACTTCGAAATGAGCTATCCAACGAATATAATTTTAATATGTTTTGGTTTTATTATGTATTTGTTTTTTTAGTTTTATTAAACATAGGTTTTTCATAAAAAATGAAGGTCTCTATTCTGCACATGTGGAAAAATAGTAGATTATCAATTTTTTTTTTGGAAAATATGAGTGCACCAGATATTAAAGTCTTTGATCCAACAAACAAAAATTGAATTTTGATATATACAAAAAAAATTACGCGTTGTACAGTCGCGCTATGTCTAAATTGTAATTGGTTTGACTTCAAACTTGATTAAAGAAAAAATATTCAATAAAAAACTATCTAACCAAGTGGAAGCACTAGATATCAGAGTTACAAATCTAAACTCGAAAAAATTATAATTTTATCCTTCATGGAAAAAAAGTTATGTGTTATACGGTATGTGTCACTTTTTAAAAATGTTATTTTCTGAAAAAAACCAGTTTTCATGGGAGATGGAAAAAGAAGTGCAATCCGATTCTAAATTTTTTGAAAAAAATACTTTTAGAATCTACAGACAAAATGTGATGAGACTCTAGTTTTCATCATCTTCAAATTCCTCATGATTTAGCCGCTATAGGTGCCCAAATGTGAAGATTTAGTTAAAAATAATAATTTAAGTGTCCAATTTGGTCAAAAATTGTAAACCACTATTGTGGGATCACCTTGTGTACAATGTTATATATATGTATGTATAAACATTGTACACATTCATTTAAAAATTCGAACACATAGCTTATTGAATTTGTAAATGAATGTGTACAATGTTATATATTTATATATATAACATTGTACACATTCATTTACAAATTCAATAAGTTGTGTTATATTTATATATACATATTGTACACATTCATTTACAAATTCAATAAATTATATGTTTTTATATATATATGTATAGAATATATATATATATATATATATATGAGTGTGTCTATGTGTGTATGCATATACATATAGACACACTCATATATAGATGTATATACATATATAATGAAAATGCAAGCTGAGAGATAACCAAAAATAGTAAATGAACACAAAGATTATTGAATTTGTAAATGGGGTTTGTAATGAAAAAATCGTCACCAAAAAATACCTTCATTTACTTATAAAGTAAAGTAAAAAGACAGTGCATAAATATAAATGTTAAATGCACAATTCATGAAAATAACTATAAGTAGAATGTACAAAGCATAGTTATAGAAAACATAAGTTGCGAAGTAAAGAATATGTGACACAACGTATTGAGATTTCAACAAAGGTAAAACATTTAACAATAATTAACAACACATTTTACAGTAAATGAAAGAAGCTGTGCTGTATTCAACAACAATAGGATAGAAATTTCAACAGAGGTAGATCGATTATAGACTTGGGTTTTCAAAAATGTGCACAAAAAAGTAACCAAGGGTTTCATAATAATAATTCCTTAGTCACAAGAATAAAAAAGTGCATTTTCAGATGGATGTCGAATATTCCAGGCAAGGGTTTCATGAGATTAATTCCTTAAGCACATGTATTTGGAAAAAACCAAGCAAGGGTATTCACATATATGATGTATAATAAATGGGTTTGCTGATTTATGCCCATATTCACATGAATATTTTATAAAAAGGTCGAAGTAGACCAAAAACTCATTTTATGTAGACATGTGGTCAAACCCATGAAATTCCTCATCATTTCAGGAGACAGAATCATGAAACAATCGAGTTTACTAGGCCGTGAGCACGCGCTAAAATGGGGAGAGGAAATCATCATTTAACCCCAAAAAAACCTGTGGAAAAAAAACCACCACCATGACCTGACAAAATCAAACAACACATGGCGAAAATGCGTTGAAGAGGAATGATTTATTTATTAAACAAGCTGTAATTTAATTTTTCAATCATTGAATAAACCCTTCAGGGGTCATGAAAGATGCAAAAGAAAATGATTAACCAGTACCATTGTTTGCATATTGAAAGGAGAATGATGTTTGTTGTTACCTCAAAGCGTGGAGAGCAACAAGAGCCATGGAGAGCTGTCGACGCGTTGAAGAAGCTTCCATCGCCAAGAGAACCTTCTAGCCAATATGTGGTAAAATGAGGGAAAATAATGGGATACCCAAAAAAAAAACATTAGTCATATGCATTAATCAGGCCCAAAATGAAGTTTAATTGGGGTGTAATGTGTTTGGTGTCCGGTGCTAATGTTTGGTGATTAATGTGTAGGCATGATTTTTAATGGGCGCCAAAATAATTTTATAAGGTGCTAACGTGAATTAGACCCATTGACTTTTGAGCATATTTGAATGATAAAATAGTTATAATTAAATGTTAATAGTGACACAATTAGGTGTTTATTTATTTATTTATTTTTTGGTGGTTATAGCGGGCGGATACTAGGACGTTAGGTGGCGACGAGCGGACGACACCTCTAAAAGGTGATTTTTTGACCCCTGCGCACATATCGAACACTCCCGCATTCGACCAAATTTCCCACAAGCCAAAACAATAGCTATAAGCACTTAACTCGTGAGTGAAAAAAACCCATAAAATAATTTGTCGATTCAACATACGGTTTGAATTCTACGGTTGTGTGAAGTTAGCCCTAGCAGATATTGGGACATCTCCCCTATGTACCAGTAGTTGTTTAATTTTTTTGGTCAATTACACATTTAGTAGTGAACATGTATAGGTGTAGGATGCAAATATTTATTGGCATAATTAAAATTATGTAATGACTAAAATACAAATGGTTTTTGGGAGGTTAGGTGCATGTGGAGTAAACAGTTATTGGAACTATGCTAGTTACTGGTGCTCTTTCCCTAATGATTAGATCCAAGGATTGTCAATTTGAAATGTGAAATTTTGGATTTTAAAATAAAATGACAAATTGCAAGTTTACAATTTTATTGAAGGTGAATGAACTATTCAAATTAGAAATAACAAGATTCTAAACAAGAAAATAAGACATATTACTTTAATAAATTAAATTTTAAATTAATAAATACATCAAAATAATCAAAACATATACTAAAATAATACATTCTAACCATTAATCCAAAATAATATAAAACTAAAATAAGTATCACTCTACACTTTTATAATGTAAACATTAAAAAATAAAAATAAAGATGAAAACAAGAAGATAAGGTAAGAGAGGCATGATGCAAATATAATGTCGAATGAATTTAGCATATTTGAAAATACGAAACCACGGATTTATTGTGAAGGGTTAAAATATCCCTATTTTGACACCAAAAAAAACGAGATTGTATATTGAAATGTTTCATCTGAATGACGAGTAGAGTACTGATCTAAATTGGGTTGAAAGTTTCCAAATCCTTTTCAACAAACGCCTGCAATCATAGCATTCCATGAGACCATATTTCTTTAAGAAAATGAGTTCCTTACATGCTTGTACAGTCCTTGAATTAACTGACAATGGGGAAATTATCACGAGGAAATTTTAAATGGATCTGTCTTTTTGGGACGTATTGCTTGTAATGAAATCTAATTAGGAAATCAAAGATTCCCACAAATTCCGTAGACAATTATGTCTGTCCAGATACTGAGCAAAGCAGCTGTAACAATAGGTCAAAAGCAATTATTTTTTTCTTGGATTCTTCATTTGTCTGTATATTAACTAAGTATATCTAGTTCTCTGATCACAATACTAAAAATAATGATGTTTTTCCCAGTTAAAATTTGGAATTAATGCTTAAGCAATTGATTGTTCTGCCATGCTCAGAGGATTTATGAGTCTGCACCAAAAGCACTCAAGATGTGCCTTATAAGCAAAATTCAGAGAATTCGCATGAGCTCAGTTTTAATGTTTCAGAGTTTTCAAGTGTTCTTCACATACCTAATTCTGTTATGCAATAACTTTGCACACAGAAAGCATGGCTGGACTCCATATTCCATAAATGGGTACATGATATCTTCAACGATCTTTTGAAGTAGATGGGCAGGTCTGAATGGGCTTGTAGACAATAACAGTAAGCCACGAGCATTCTTCACATGTGATGGTACTGTCAATTAAACCTTTTCAAAGGACAAGTTAAAACCAGGGGCTGTGTATCCTGATTTGATCTCCACAGTACATTACATTAGTCTCCCGTGACCTGGTCTCGTTGTAACTGTCATTGTTGTGTGACATGCCCACCGTCCTCACGCTACTGTGATTATAACTGAAATCAAAATCTGCCCGCACAAGTGTAAAGTTTCTCTTGATTTTATCAAGATCAAGCAGAGTATATTCGTTTATAGGACGCAACCAGATGATCCCTCCTCTAGAAACAAAATGTATATGGTTGCTTCCAATATTTTTATGGAGATGGTGCCCTCCAGGTAATCTGCATAAAACTTTGACTTTGAAGATTTCAATGTGGGCTACTTTTTGTTTGTCGTGATTTAAAGCCCATTAGCTTGTTTGTTTAGTACGTCTAATGATTCTTTAATTCGACCACATTCATACCCCACCCTGACGCATTTTATTTGGCTTTAGTGATATTTAAAACTGGTCGATTCCCAATGGTACAGAAAAGCTAGGCGTAATACTAAAATCACATCGGATATAGCAATATTTACAGAGCATTGAAAGAGATTACAGTATGTCCAGGGCATTTGCTGCCATGTTAACATATATATTCCAAGCGTTTCGTCTTGAACTGAAATGGGTGGCTCTGTGTCTCTTGATTTTGTGCAGAAACATGACGGCCAGTTCAAATGGTAAGCAAATTCTTGTTCATTACTCCTTTTTAAACATAGGCGTATAATTAGAGTTTTCTCTAATATTTCGACTCTGATTATACAGATGCTTTTGAGTACGATAATTCTACTTATACAAAGGTATGTGCAATGTTGTGATCTCGTCTTCATTTTTGCTTTCTTGGTTGAGTATTTCAAAGAGTTGTTATTGAACAATTTGATTTTCAGTGTGAAATACACCCAGCAGCACCTCTTTACAGTGGAGGCATACTTGTTAATCCTGGTTTTGAAGATGGAACAGAGGGCTGGACAGAATTAATTGGGAATGCTAACTTGCAAATAGAGTCTGAAAATAATGGCAATAAATACATTGTGGCAACTAATCGCCAAATGGGGAAAAGTTCTCCATCACAGAAGCTAGAAAGTTTAAGTAAAGATATAAAGTATACCCTCTCAGGTAATAACAAAATTTCAGGAATTAATAGCCTGATAGACTATATTTTTAGGTAAGTATAGCCTAATAGACCATATGGGATTGAATGTGCAGCGTGGGTGCAGATCAGGGGAGCTGCAAACTCTACCTTTGTGAAAGCAACTGTGGATATGGATGATAAAACTTCCGTGTGTGCCGGGAATGTGATGGCTAGAAACGGATGCTGGTCTTTCCTCAAGGGCGGTTTTGTTCCCAACTGGTCTCCCTCTTATTCAACACTCTATTTTGAGGTTACTTATTAGCTATACCCCTCTAAATTTCTTTGGAATTCCACAATATGTACACACAGATGGAAGCATTTTGATATTCATTAGGTTGTGCCTTTGTTAATTTGCAGAGTAACAATACGGAAGTTGATATCTTAATTGACAGCGTTTCCATACAGCCATTTACAGATGAAGAATGGCGCTTAGAGCAACAAGATAGAATTATAAAGGTGCTACTTAATATCTTTGTTATTCATAACTCTATAGACAGAAAATCTACTAGTTTAATCCTTTTCTTAAACATTGGAGGATTTTGTTATAAATACTGTTAATTTGACCTGATTCAAATATTTATTGACTGCTGAAATCATGACAGAATAGAATGAGAAGGGTGATCCTTCATGCCACAGATCTGCAGGGCAACCGGCTGGAAGCGGCCAACGTTGCAGTCAAGCAGAAATCCAGACAGTTTCCGTTGGGTTCGGCAATAACTAAGACCATTCTTGGAAATGAACCATATCAGGTTATTAATCATGCCCTGTAATTACAGAGTCATTATAGATTCTAGATACTGCCAATAATCTGTTTGATTGTGTGACTAGATGAGATGATTTTTTAATATTATTTAGCAGAATTGGTCTGTAAGGCCTATAAGGGCGGTGGGGTAAGGTAGCCAAATTGGAACTAACAGCCTACTCTATTGCCTAATGACCCTAACAGCCAGCTGCAGGCAGAAGACTGTATTGCTGGTAGCCTAACTGAAACCTTTTTGTTTACTTCATCGTGTAAGATGGGTTGGTAAAACGCCATACCTACCAAAATTTGAAACTATAGACAAACTAGGGAATGCCTAAAAATCCAGAAAAGAATCCAGGAAAACAAGTGAAATAAGCCAGGTCTTTCCTTTAAAGACTGTTCATTATAAACTTTTTAAAAAAATATTAAAAAATTAATTCTTTGTACTATATTCTGATTCTTTATTGTCATGTCAAAAACTTTTGAATAATTATCAATCTTACTTATTTTCCTCAAATAAAAGTTGTTAATATATTCTTTGTGTTGAACTCAATGTGATAGAGATGGTTCACAAAGAGATTCAATACTGCTGTATTTGAGAACGAGCTGAAATGGTACGCGACCGAGCCTCAGCCCGGCAAGCTTAATTACAGCCTTGCAGACCAGCTACTGGGCTTTTGCAATGCAAATGGCATTTCTGCTCGTGGGCACAATATTTTCTGGGAGGATCCAAGATACATCCCTTCCTGGGTCACTTCCCTCGACAAGGAAGGATTGCAGGAAGCCATTTGTGAAAGAATTGAGTCTTTAGTGGAGAGATATGCAGGCAATTTTATCAGCTGGGACGTGAGCAATGAAATGCTGCATTTCTCATTTTACGAGGACAAACTCGGGCCCAATGCTTCAGACTACTTCTTCCAGGCGGCCCAGCAGATTGATCCCTGGACGCCCATGTTCATGAATGACTATAATGTCATCGAGAGCTGTGCAGATTCTGAGGCCACAGTGGATGCTTACATTCATAAACTCAGAAAAATCAGAGAATCGGGAGGAGTTATGGAAGGAATTGGGCTGGAAAGCCATTTCAGCAAACCAAATATTCCATTCATGAGGGCAGTGTTGGAGAAATTGAGCACTCTTGGCCTGCCTATTTGGCTTACAGAAGTTGATGTCAACAAAAATTTCGATCATGAAACACAGGTAATGTATCATACAATTTCTATAGTCTTCTGAGTTTCATATTCTAATTCCTAAAAAGTTCGTGATTTATAAAACAACATCATACAACAGGAAAATCTTTGTTTGACAGTGGTTTGCTTGTAGTGTTATGCTGAATATTTTCTCCCACTCTTCATCTATGTATAAGCCTCAAGAAAGCATTTTAGTTCTT
Source organism: Sequoia sempervirens (assembly GCA_007258455.2). Classification (NCBI taxonomy): domain Eukaryota; kingdom Viridiplantae; phylum Streptophyta; class Pinopsida; order Cupressales; family Cupressaceae; genus Sequoia; species Sequoia sempervirens. Next base: position 7,915 of record VDFB02304736.1, on the reverse strand, counting down.
CTTTTTTGAAGCTATTCTTGAATTGATCATTACCATGCATTGCTTGGATATTTACAAAAATCAATTTGGAGGATATTTTTCAGGCTGCATATTTGGAGCAGATATTGAGAGAAGGATTTTCTTATCCAGCAGTTGAGGGAATAATCATGTGGACTGCTCTTCACCCAAATGGGTGTTACCAGATGTGTTTGACAGACAACGACTTCAATAATTTGCCAGCAGGAGACATGGTTGACAGACTGCTGGAGGAGTGGACAACTAAATTGGACGGCATGACTGATGAAAATGGGTTGTTCAAATTTAATGGATTCTTTGGAGATTACGAATTCTCTGCCACCTATGGTCAAAAAAATGTGACTAAAAGCACGTCTGTCAATCAAGGTGATGGAGTGCAGCACATATATATTCAGATCTAATTGTACAGCTTTCATGCTGCAACATTATCTCCAATGATGCATTCTTCAATTAACACCACATTTTTCACTTTTCCAATACCAATGCGAAAGTTTCCTTAGGATTGAGTTGCTAAGATCCACAAAAATTGTATACGCTTTTTACATTCAAATTACAGAAACTTTTGATATTGGTTTAATTGTGTAAAACTTTTCATGAGTATGAACACATCACATGCTTAAAAGGTTGTAATAACATGGTTACCGTACAAAAGTAACCAATTCAATTTAACTATGCAAATTATTTTTTAATATTTTAAGCATATTAAAGTGTAAAGTAAAAATAAACTTTCTTTTAAGTTTAGTTTATGTCAATAAAATATATAAGCATAATTAATTTAGATTAGTTAATGTGTACATTGAAATTTTGATCATAAAAGAACAAGTTAACATGATAAAGTACAAAGGTTAGTAAACATGATAAAAATAAACAAAGTTCTAATCAAACTAATTCTTGTCGGATCAAGATGTGGTTGTGCTTAAGTTGATGGTATATGAGTGCCTTTACCATTGGCATAAGCGTGCGTTTCAAGGCTTGATGAAAATAACTTAGGATGGGGCCAATTTATAAATTTTTGGGCTAGAAGATGGATAACTACAATCAAGAAGAGAGATCAAGGGCTCAAATTGTTTGAGAACCTTGGGAGGATGAGAGGAAGACAAGCTTCCTCACATGATTGGTTGATGGAGAGAGGCCTAAAATTAAAGGGGAATCCATGGTTGAGGATCTCCTTGGAAAAGGTGGATGGTCAAGAATAAAAGGGTACTTGGGAATACCCTTGAGGGATGGGCAAGCACATTTGCCTAAGGCTATGCCACATGTACAGAGGTCCATGTCTTGTGTACAAAGGACCCATGCTTTTGTACATCTTTGAAGATGTGGAGGATTTGAGGGGATTTACATAAATATTTGGGTAAGTGCACCAAGGTGGTTCCCAAAAAGGGGGCTTAAGTGGCCACTTTTTTTTTATTTATTATTATCTGAAATCAGGAAATACTGACCTTGTACGTGAAATTAAAGATAGTTACACTCAAAATTTTAAGATAGAACAAAAACAAGGATCGAAGTGCTCTAAGTCTACTTTCTAAACTAATAATTTATTTTGAAAATGGTTTAAATTAAGGGGTTCAAAAGAGGGATGTACACAAATTGGTATTGTTTTTGTTAGAAAAATATAACATAACAACTCTTGTACGACCCTAGCATAGTGAACTTTTTTGTAGTATTTTTAAAATCGCTATGGTCAAAAGTTAGCTAATAGGATATACCTGATGCACGATTTTTCTGATAATTTTTTAATGAATATTTGATTTTTTACTAATTTTCTAAGTGGACATTTTTTGAAAAGCAGAATGGATATTTTTTGGAAAGTAATTGATATTCCCTACAAATTTTGGAAAGTAATTGATATTTTTTAAAAAAATTGTAGAATGGAGTTTAGTTTCTAAAAATGTAATTTATTTGAAATTTCGATGAACGGTTAATTTATAATAAAAAAACACTAAACACTACTTTTTGGCAAAAAAAAAAAATACAAACAAAATAAATTATGGATGAAAGGCTTAACATAGTCAAAAAGTGAAAAAAATTACATCGTTCGATAGCTAAGAGAGAACGTAACATTACGGGTGAAGCCACATAAGTGGTTTACACTTTTGAAGAGGAAGGAAATTTCAAAATTTTTCCACTCTTCATAGCAAATGGGTTCGGCCAAACCCTAAACCGAGCCTAATAAAAAATCATATTTAAGGTGGTTCGGTCGAACCCCTTGAATATGAAAAAACCAAAAAAAGTGCTTTCACTTTCACACTTTCACTGTGAATTACCAGTCAGTCACTGTCCCTGCGCGCGGCGAACATAATCCGAACGACGACCCAACAAAATTTCTCACCGGAAAAAGCAAATTTCGGGTCCTTTCTTCAAACTTCATCATTCCAATTCGCATATCGACCACTATTTAGCACGAGGTATTTAAAATTCCTTTTTTTTTGAGTTCAAAATGCATGTATTTGTTTAATTTCGAAACCCTATATGCAAATTTTTTTAAATTTGTTGAATTCAAATTGCACTTGTTTGAAAGTTTTTAAAGCATTTTTAATATAGTATTTTGCTTCCCCGTTTTCATAATCCAAGGGTTTGAGTAAGGAAAAACGAGTTTCCTCCGAAAATTAGTGCAAAAAAACATTATAATAGCTCTCAACATAGTCTAAAAAATGGAGATAAATACATTCCTAAAGACTAGAAATGTAGGGTTAAGCTCACAAAATAATTTTAAAACTACAAATTTAGGGTCAAACTTGTAGATGAAAATGCAAATTTCATACATGTAGGAGTGAACCGTGAAAGTCATAGCTTGATTTGTTAAGGTGTTATAATATTAAATCTTATAAAAAATCAAGAATCATATCATTGATTACGTACATTACAATAAAATATCTCCATATAACAAATGAAGCTAAAAACCCTAATCTTCTTTGTGAATTATATAGTGTGTTTGCTTGTTCATAATATAAAGAATGCTTAATGATAAAATATACACAATTATCAATACGCTAGAGTTTGTTTACATACAAATTTTTCTTTTTTTTTTAGTCTATTCATGTCTAATTTTATTCTCTTTTATTTTTATTATAGGATCAATATACATTATTTTATAAATTGTCATTTTTATCCTATTATAAGTATGTATATTGAGCTTTACTTATTTTAAATTAAGTAATATATATCTCACATAAAATAGATAGGTGCACATTTCATTTGTCCTGTATTAAATATTACAATCTAAAACATATCATATAATAAAAATATTTAATTAGATATTTTTTCAAAATAGAGGATGCATATTTTTTACATAAGATAGACTAATTTACAACTAAAACTATACATTCTATTAACTTTAGTTTCTTTTTTTTAGTGGCAAAGTTGTTTGCCTTATCATTGTCTTTGTGGATTGTGTAAAAATGGAACCATTATTGACTAAAAATATATGTTACACTTATTGAACATTGTCTTCATGTAGTGTGTACAAATTGAAATATAATTGACTAAAACTATAAGTTACTCTTATTGAACAATTTCCTCATGTAGTGTGTATAAATGGAACCATTGATTGAAAATATAAATCAAACCATCAAGAACAAAGACTTGATTGTGTCTTCATGCCCTCAATTAATATCATTTACAAAGTTTGGTCTTGGAAACCATAAAATTAACAATTACATTCTCTACCCTATTATTTGATGTATTATAATGCAATTTTCTATACTCCCAAGCAAATTCAATGGTCACAAGTTTGTAGAGACACTCTAGAAAAAGGTCTATCATGTGTTTAAAATACTATTCATATTGTAACACTAGAGATTCTAAGTAATATGAGAATGCCTGCATAATTTTATATAATGTATTTTCATCATCACTAACTATAGTAGACTAGTTTCTATCACTATTCAATTCATCTTCTTTCATTAGTCCATCATGACTTGATTATTCATCCTCCTTTATATTTAGAGAATAAGAACAATATATAGAACCACTACAAAATCTTCACACATATCACTAAAAGTTGATGTTTGGTATAAATGTATCCACATGCAAACAAGAGCCACCTTTGGACATTACTATTATCAAAAGGACAAACCTTATTAGAGCGAGTGCAAAAAGATGTGGGGCCAAAAAGTGGCCACCCCACCTTTTGGCCCCATCATATTAAGTATCAAGCATTAATGTTGAGGTACGCTATTCGAGGAAACTTGAATGATGAGTAAGTGAAGAGAGAGTGGGACTTTATTGTTCACAAAGTGGGAAGAAATAAAGGCAAAGGAAGTGGAAATGGGAAACATGTAGAGAATATGGCAAAAATGGTGGAAATCAAGGAAGGATTAAAAGGAAAAGAAAGAGGGAAAAGGGGAGGATAGAGGCAAAAGGAGGAAGAAGGTAGTGCAAATTATACATTTTTGAAGCTTGTGAAATTCGAGTATGTAAACCTAATAGTTTTTACTTGGTGGTAATGAGGTATGATTTTTTATGAAGGTTCTTTTTAGTATTTTTATATGTAATGTAAGAGAAAAAGCTATTCTTGTATGAAATTCTAGAAATCATGTTAAAAAGCATTAGCTTGTAATTTCTACTATGTGAATGGAAATCTATTGCTCTACCTAGGACATTTAGAAGCTTGTGTTGCATTCATGAAGCCAAACATAGTAGATATTTTTTTTACTTTATGTGTGTTATTGGAGATAGGGTTTTAGTATATAGAACCATACAATAAAATGGGGTAATTCCTTGTTTGAACTAAAAACCCTACTATTTTTTAGTGAAGGGATAGCTAGCTATAACATTTTGACTTTCACTTGTGAGTCTAAACACCCATATGGGTTATTGTTGCTTTGTCTTATGGATTATGGTAGTAAATTCTTAAGATGTATGTAAATCTAGAAGACCAATGTTGAATCTTTATTTGTTGATAGGCTAAATAGAGTTAGAACTAGTATGGGTTCATTACATGTATGCCATTCAACATTCATGCACATCATATATATGTGAGAGAGATAGTGATAAAGAGAGATAGAGATAAAGGGTAATATAGATAGATAGAATAAGCACAAACCATTTGCTATGAATATGCACAAAATATTTATATATTGATCTTGATAAGGTCATGAAGACATACATAATACATCATGAAAATATCATATACAGTGACATGAGGCCAACATTGTCTCTTAGACTACAAAATATCACCAATATATATTCATGAAAATAGTTATGAATGTGTCATAAAGATATAAAAGTGTTTATGTATGTGTAGCAAATGCTATTAATGAAACATTATGCCTCTCTTTGCTTGACTAGAAACTGAACTTCGATCCCTTGAATTAGTTATTATCTTGCATTGTGTTGATTGTGTGTGCCCCTAACAATTATGCAACTCAACCTACACACACAAACATATTATAAAATTAGAGATTATACCAAAATTTATAAATAAATAAAATATTGTTTTAAAATGATATTAAAATAATAAACACACTTACAACAAACTAATACTCAACATCATCAACAAAGGGTTGTCCTCAAAAGAGGATGCTTACAAAACAAAACCAAAATGTGTGTGTATCCATATATACATATATATACATGTATGCATACACATATACATATACATACATGTATATACGTATACATAAATATACATACACATATACATACATACATACATACATATGTGTGTGTATTTATGTATACGTATATATGTATACATATATATATATATATACATATAGAAAATAAATGTATGTATATACATATATACATGCATATATACATATGTATGTATACATGAATGTGTCTACATATCTACATATACATATATACATATATACATATATACATATTTAGATATGTGCATGTGTATGTATACATATGTAGATATATTCACATATACATGAATATGTATGTATAGTACATGAGTAATTTTTTTAATGAAAACCATGTTTAGGAATGAAAATATCCAATCCATTATGCTTCTAAACTAAAGTTTGCAATGCTTATGGTTCTTTTGGCCTTATAGATTCTTGAATCATTTTATAATATAAAACCAAAATATAACCTACTTTGGCTCTAATAATTGTAAACCCTTTAGGAATTCTAAATTGTTGCATCTTGTCTTGATTTTCCCACCATTGTTATTCCTTTGAAAATTTTACAATTAGGCAAAGAATCCTTGCAATCTCTATATATGATCCTATGTATAAGTCTCCAAAAATTATTTAAGGTTAAATGACTTAATCTTAAAATAAAAGGCATATAATGATCTCTTTGCAATTGTAACCTCTTTTATTAGTGTTCAAACATATTTGATACTCTTAATTAGATGACATAGATGATGTTGTTTGATGCTATTGTCTTTGTATCTTCATGGATACCCAAATAAAATATGAGATACATCTAAAGAAGAAAGAATATGACATAGAATAAGAACTTCCCTCATCTTTTAGACCAAAAAATTAAGGTAAAATAATGTATCCTATAGTTTTAATCAACATATCATTAGTCAATTTTAAATAAACCCCTCAAATATGCATATGCTTGTTGATAAAATGATGATAAAACAAAAAATTATTCAATGCATACATTTTATTGGTGAGTAAGATCAATAAACACACCTTTACATGGTTCATGATCCAATAATGTAACCAAATGACCATTATAATTATTTGGTTATATCTCACAATGTGAAGAAGGTGTCAAAAAAATTAGCATACCTAAATCGTAAATTGACTTGTCATAAAGTGGGTGGGTAGCTTAGTGGTGAAGATTTGCATCCTAACTAGTTCATCGAAATTTCAACATGAGGAGAACTAATAGTAAAATAATAAATATCTTTTGACAACATAGGCATCCAAGTACTCATTCCAAGATTGTTGAAGATACAACATTAATACATTAGGATTTCAATTAAATGTCACACTTTCCTATAAAAAAATCCCAATTGATCTATCTTTTGGTAGTGCATTTAGTTTGATATATTTTTCTTCCCCATACTTACAAGATTCCTTTATTATCGAAGCTTATTTACTCTAGTATGTTATCCTTGGTTCTCATATGAACTATATATATATATATAATTCAATCAAGATCCTCTTATCATTACAAATTTAAACTTAGCTTATTTTTTCTCCCAATTTCTTCTTAATGAACATATGGTCTTTCTTCCTCTATTAGCCTACTCATGCACCATCACCAACCATGAATGAATCTCCATGAAGCTAAATACCCATTTGTACTTGGTTGGTGTAAGTTGGGATTAGTGTTCCATTCACTTAAAATCTTATCTTTAATGTTGCTTTTTCTAAATTCTTTCTAAAGGGCATAAATTACAGTCGATAGAGCTTTGATTTTAATATTTTCTTAAAATTAAAAATATTAATGAGTTTGATGCATTAAGCTAAAAAATATCAATTTGGACACCATTAAAACCCTCGAGAGACTCTTGCAAAGTGAAAATGAGCTCCAAAATTTTATAGTGTGATATGTGAGAAAAAATGAAAAGGTAAGCAATGGGCTCAAGATATTATTATAATAAAATTAAATAAGGAGATCGTGATGATTATTGTATTAGGAGTTACATTGGGAAGAGTGGAGCATCTTTTCATAATAGATGAGACTTATTGTAGTTGACATCTTCATCATAAAGCACTAGTATTGGGAGTGGTTACTATCAAGGTTATGGGATTTAAGGTCCTATATCATTATTTCGTTTATATTTTGTGTACATGTTCCAATGCATAGTGGGGCATGTGTTCTTTTCTTGTGGACCATGATTTTTTTCCACTCATTACATAAATTAATTGATCATTTCTTGTTTCCCTTGCTTTATATATAATTTAATGTATCACATAAGGTTTAAATAGTGTTATGTAGAAATAGCCAAAACATTAGACTAAAGAAGATTGAGTGGATT
>VDFB02304735.1:0-20802 GCA_007258455.2 Sequoia sempervirens | reverse complement strand
GAAAGCATGGCTGGACTCCATATTCCATAAATGGGTACATGATATCTTCAACGATCTTTTGAAGTAGATGGGCAGGTCTGAATGGGCTTGTAGACAATAACAGTAAGCCACGAGCATTCTTCACATGTGATGGTACTGTCAATTAAACCTTTTCAAAGGACAAGTTAAAACCAGGGGCTGTGTATCCTGATTTGATCTCCACAGTACATTACATTAGTCTCCCGTGACCTGGTCTCGTTGTAACTGTCATTGTTGTGTGACATGCCCACCGTCCTCACGCTACTGTGATTATAACTGAAATCAAAATCTGCCCGCACAAGTGTAAAGTTTCTCTTGATTTTATCAAGATCAAGCAGAGTATATTCGTTTATAGGACGCAACCAGATGATCCCTCCTCTAGAAACAAAATGTATATGGTTGCTTCCAATATTTTTATGGAGATGGTGCCCTCCAGGTAATCTGCATAAAACTTTGACTTTGAAGATTTCAATGTGGGCTACTTTTTGTTTGTCGTGATTTAAAGCCCATTAGCTTGTTTGTTTAGTACGTCTAATGATTCTTTAATTCGACCACATTCATACCCCACCCTGACGCATTTTATTTGGCTTTAGTGATATTTAAAACTGGTCGATTCCCAATGGTACAGAAAAGCTAGGCGTAATACTAAAATCACATCGGATATAGCAATATTTACAGAGCATTGAAAGAGATTACAGTATGTCCAGGGCATTTGCTGCCATGTTAACATATATATTCCAAGCGTTTCGTCTTGAACTGAAATGGGTGGCTCTGTGTCTCTTGATTTTGTGCAGAAACATGACGGCCAGTTCAAATGGTAAGCAAATTCTTGTTCATTACTCCTTTTTAAACATAGGCGTATAATTAGAGTTTTCTCTAATATTTCGACTCTGATTATACAGATGCTTTTGAGTACGATAATTCTACTTATACAAAGGTATGTGCAATGTTGTGATCTCGTCTTCATTTTTGCTTTCTTGGTTGAGTATTTCAAAGAGTTGTTATTGAACAATTTGATTTTCAGTGTGAAATACACCCAGCAGCACCTCTTTACAGTGGAGGCATACTTGTTAATCCTGGTTTTGAAGATGGAACAGAGGGCTGGACAGAATTAATTGGGAATGCTAACTTGCAAATAGAGTCTGAAAATAATGGCAATAAATACATTGTGGCAACTAATCGCCAAATGGGGAAAAGTTCTCCATCACAGAAGCTAGAAAGTTTAAGTAAAGATATAAAGTATACCCTCTCAGGTAATAACAAAATTTCAGGAATTAATAGCCTGATAGACTATATTTTTAGGTAAGTATAGCCTAATAGACCATATGGGATTGAATGTGCAGCGTGGGTGCAGATCAGGGGAGCTGCAAACTCTACCTTTGTGAAAGCAACTGTGGATATGGATGATAAAACTTCCGTGTGTGCCGGGAATGTGATGGCTAGAAACGGATGCTGGTCTTTCCTCAAGGGCGGTTTTGTTCCTGACTGGTCTCCCTCTTATTCAACACTCTATTTTGAGGTTACTTATTAGCTATACCCCTCTAAATTTCTTTGGAATTCCACAATATGTACACACAGATGGAAGCATTTTGATATTCATTAGGTTGTGCCTTTGTTAATTTGCAGAGTAACAATACGGAAGTTGATATCTTAATTGACAGCGTTTCCATACAGCCATTTACAGATGAAGAATGGCGCTTAGAGCAACAAGATAGAATTATAAAGGTGCTACTTAATATCTTTGTTATTCATAACTCTATAGACAGAAAATCTACTAGTTTAATCCTTTTCTTAAACATTGGAGGATTTTGTTATAAATACTGTTAATTTGACCTGATTCAAATATTTATTGACTGCTGAAATCATGACAGAATAGAATGAGAAGGGTGATCCTTCATGCCACAGATCTGCAGGGCAACCGGCTGGAAGCGGCCAACGTTGCAGTCAAGCAGAAATCCAGACAGTTTCCGTTGGGTTCGGCAATAACTAAGACCATTCTTGGAAATGAACCATATCAGGTTATTAATCATGCCCTGTAATTACAGAGTCATTATAGATTCTAGATACTGCCAATAATCTGTTTGATTGTGTGACTAGATGAGATGATTTTTTAATATTATTTAGCAGAATTGGTCTGTAAGGCCTATAAGGGCGGTGGGGTAAGGTAGCCAAATTGGAACTAACAGCCTACTCTATTGCCTAATGACCCTAACAGCCAGCTGCAGGCAGAAGACTGTATTGCTGGTAGCCTAACTGAAACCTTTTTGTTTACTTCATCGTGTAAGATGGGTTGGTAAAACGCCATACCTACCAAAATTTGAAACTATAGACAAACTAGGGAATGCCTAAAAATCCAGAAAAGAATCCAGGAAAACAAGTGAAATAAGCCAGGTCTTTCCTTTAAAGACTGTTCATTATAAACTTTTTAAAAAAATATTAAAAAATTAATTCTTTGTACTATATTCTGATTCTTTATTGTCATGTCAAAAACTTTTGAATAATTATCAATCTTACTTATTTTCCTCAAATAAAAGTTGTTAATATATTCTTTGTGTTGAACTCAATGTGATAGAGATGGTTCACAAAGAGATTCAATACTGCTGTATTTGAGAACGAGCTGAAATGGTACGCGACCGAGCCTCAGCCCGGCAAGCTTAATTACAGCCTTGCAGACCAGCTACTGGGCTTTTGCAATGCAAATGGCATTTCTGCTCGTGGGCACAATATTTTCTGGGAGGATCCAAGATACATCCCTTCCTGGGTCACTTCCCTCGACAAGGAAGGATTGCAGGAAGCCATTTGTGAAAGAATTGAGTCTTTAGTGGAGAGATATGCAGGCAATTTTATCAGCTGGGACGTGAGCAATGAAATGCTGCATTTCTCATTTTACGAGGACAAACTCGGGCCCAATGCTTCAGACTACTTCTTCCAGGCGGCCCAGCAGATTGATCCCTGGACGCCCATGTTCATGAATGACTATAATGTCATCGAGAGCTGTGCAGATTCTGAGGCCACAGTGGATGCTTACATTCATAAACTCAGAAAAATCAGAGAATCGGGAGGAGTTATGGAAGGAATTGGGCTGGAAAGCCATTTCAGCAAACCAAATATTCCATTCATGAGGGCAGTGTTGGAGAAATTGAGCACTCTTGGCCTGCCTATTTGGCTTACAGAAGTTGATGTCAACAAAAATTTCGATCATGAAACACAGGTAATGTATCATACAATTTCTATAGTCTTCTGAGTTTCATATTCTAATTCCTAAAAAGTTCGTGATTTATAAAACAACATCATACAACAGGAAAATCTTTGTTTGACAGTGGTTTGCTTGTAGTGTTATGCTGAATATTTTCTCCCACTCTTCATCTATGTATAAGCCTCAAGAAAGCATTTTAGTTCTTCTTTTTTGAAGCTATTCTTGAATTGATCATTACCATGCATTGCTTGGATATTTACAAAAATCAATTTGGAGGATATTTTTCAGGCTGCATATTTGGAGCAGATATTGAGAGAAGGATTTTCTTATCCAGCAGTTGAGGGAATAATCATGTGGACTGCTCTTCACCCAAATGGGTGTTACCAGATGTGTTTGACAGACAACGACTTCAATAATTTGCCAGCAGGAGACATGGTTGACAGACTGCTGGAGGAGTGGACAACTAAATTGGACGGCATGACTGATGAAAATGGGTTGTTCAAATTTAATGGATTCTTTGGAGATTACGAATTCTCTGCCACCTATGGTCAAAAAAATGTGACTAAAAGCACGTCTGTCAATCAAGGTGATGGAGTGCAGCACATATATATTCAGATCTAATTGTACAGCTTTCATGCTGCAACATTATCTCCAATGATGCATTCTTCAATTAACACCACATTTTTCACTTTTCCAATACCAATGCGAAAGTTTCCTTAGGATTGAGTTGCTAAGATCCACAAAAATTGTATACGCTTTTTACATTCAAATTACAGAAACTTTTGATATTGGTTTAATTGTGTAAAACTTTTCATGAGTATGAACACATCACATGCTTAAAAGGTTGTAATAACATGGTTACCGTACAAAAGTAACCAATTCAATTTAACTATGCAAATTATTTTTTAATATTTTAAGCATATTAAAGTGTAAAGTAAAAATAAACTTTCTTTTAAGTTTAGTTTATGTCAATAAAATATATAAGCATAATTAATTTAGATTAGTTAATGTGTACATTGAAATTTTGATCATAAAAGAACAAGTTAACATGATAAAGTACAAAGGTTAGTAAACATGATAAAAATAAACAAAGTTCTAATCAAACTAATTCTTGTCGGATCAAGATGTGGTTGTGCTTAAGTTGATGGTATATGAGTGCCTTTACCATTGGCATAAGCGTGCGTTTCAAGGCTTGATGAAAATAACTTAGGATGGGGCCAATTTATAAATTTTTGGGCTAGAAGATGGATAACTACAATCAAGAAGAGAGATCAAGGGCTCAAATTGTTTGAGAACCTTGGGAGGATGAGAGGAAGACAAGCTTCCTCACATGATTGGTTGATGGAGAGAGGCCTAAAATTAAAGGGGAATCCATGGTTGAGGATCTCCTTGGAAAAGGTGGATGGTCAAGAATAAAAGGGTACTTGGGAATACCCTTGAGGGATGGGCAAGCACATTTGCCTAAGGCTATGCCACATGTACAGAGGTCCATGTCTTGTGTACAAAGGACCCATGCTTTTGTACATCTTTGAAGATGTGGAGGATTTGAGGGGATTTACATAAATATTTGGGTAAGTGCACCAAGGTGGTTCCCAAAAAGGGGGCTTAAGTGGCCACTTTTTTTTTATTTATTATTATCTGAAATCAGGAAATACTGACCTTGTACGTGAAATTAAAGATAGTTACACTCAAAATTTTAAGATAGAACAAAAACAAGGATCGAAGTGCTCTAAGTCTACTTTCTAAACTAATAATTTATTTTGAAAATGGTTTAAATTAAGGGGTTCAAAAGAGGGATGTACACAAATTGGTATTGTTTTTGTTAGAAAAATATAACATAACAACTCTTGTACGACCCTAGCATAGTGAACTTTTTTGTAGTATTTTTAAAATCGCTATGGTCAAAAGTTAGCTAATAGGATATACCTGATGCACGATTTTTCTGATAATTTTTTAATGAATATTTGATTTTTTACTAATTTTCTAAGTGGACATTTTTTGAAAAGCAGAATGGATATTTTTTGGAAAGTAATTGATATTCCCTACAAATTTTGGAAAGTAATTGATATTTTTTAAAAAAATTGTAGAATGGAGTTTAGTTTCTAAAAATGTAATTTATTTGAAATTTCGATGAACGGTTAATTTATAATAAAAAAACACTAAACACTACTTTTTGGCAAAAAAAAAAAATACAAACAAAATAAATTATGGATGAAAGGCTTAACATAGTCAAAAAGTGAAAAAAATTACATCGTTCGATAGCTAAGAGAGAACGTAACATTACGGGTGAAGCCACATAAGTGGTTTACACTTTTGAAGAGGAAGGAAATTTCAAAATTTTTCCACTCTTCATAGCAAATGGGTTCGGCCAAACCCTAAACCGAGCCTAATAAAAAATCATATTTAAGGTGGTTCGGTCGAACCCCTTGAATATGAAAAAACCAAAAAAAGTGCTTTCACTTTCACACTTTCACTGTGAATTACCAGTCAGTCACTGTCCCTGCGCGCGGCGAACATAATCCGAACGACGACCCAACAAAATTTCTCACCGGAAAAAGCAAATTTCGGGTCCTTTCTTCAAACTTCATCATTCCAATTCGCATATCGACCACTATTTAGCACGAGGTATTTAAAATTCCTTTTTTTTTGAGTTCAAAATGCATGTATTTGTTTAATTTCGAAACCCTATATGCAAATTTTTTTAAATTTGTTGAATTCAAATTGCACTTGTTTGAAAGTTTTTAAAGCATTTTTAATATAGTATTTTGCTTCCCCGTTTTTCATAATCCAAGGGTTTGAGTAAGGAAAAACGAGTTTCCTCCGAAAATTAGTGCAAAAAAACATTATAATAGCTCTCAACATAGTCTAAAAAATGGAGATAAATACATTACTAAAGACTAGAAATGTAGGGTTAAGCTCACAAAATAATTTTAAAACTACAAATTTAGGGTCAAACTTGTAGATGAAAATGCAAATTTCATACATGTAGGAGTGAACCGTGAAAGTCATAGCTTGATTTGTTAAGGTGTTATAATATTAAATCTTATAAAAAATCAAGAATCATATCATTGATTACGTACATTACAATAAAATATCTCCATATAACAAATGAAGCTAAAAACCCTAATCTTCTTTGTGAATTATATAGTGTGTTTGCTTGTTCATAATATAAAGAATGCTTAATGATAAAATATACACAATTATCAATACGCTAGAGTTTGTTTATATACAAATTTTTCTTTTTTTTTTAGTCTATTCATGTCTAATTTTATTCTCTTTTATTTTTATTATAGGATCAATATACATTATTTTATAAATTGTCATTTTTATCCTATTATAAGTATGTATATTGAGCTTTACTTATTTTAAATTAAGTAATATATATCTCACATAAAATAGATAGGTGCACATTTCATTTGTCCTGTATTAAATATTACAATCTAAAACATATCATATAATAAAAATATTTAATTAGATATTTTTTCAAAATAGAGGATGCATATTTTTTACATAAGATAGACTAATTTACAACTAAAACTATACATTCTATTAACTTTAGTTTCTTTTTTTTAGTGGCAAAGTTGTTTGCCTTATCATTGTCTTTGTGGATTGTGTAAAAATGGAACCATTATTGACTAAAAATATATGTTACACTTATTGAACATTGTCTTCATGTAGTGTGTACAAATTGAAATATAATTGACTAAAACTATAAGTTACTCTTATTGAACAATTTCCTCATGTAGTGTGTATAAATGGAACCATTGATTGAAAATATAAATCAAACCATCAAGAACAAAGACTTGATTGTGTCTTCATGCCCTCAATTAATATCATTTACAAAGTTTGGTCTTGGAAACCATAAAATTAACAATTACATTCTCTACCTTATTATTTGATGTATTATAGTGCAATTTTCTATACTCCCAAGTAAATTCAATGGTCACAAGTTTGTAGAGACACTCTAGAAAAAGGTCTATCACGTGTTTAAAATACTATTCATATTGTAACACTAGAGATTCTAAGTAATATGAGAATGCCTGCATAATTTTATATAATGTATTTTCATCATCACTAACTATAGTAGACTAGTTTCTATCACTATTCAAGTCATCTTCTTTCATTAGTCCATCATGACTTGATTATTCATCCTCCTCTATATTTAGAGAATAAGAACAATATATAGAACCACTACAAAATCTTCACACATATCACTAAAAGTTGATGTTTGGTATAAATGTATCCACATGCAAACAAGAGCCACCTTTGCACATTACTATTATCAAAAGGACAAACCTTATTAGAGCGAGTGCAAAAAGATGTGGGGCCAAAAAGTGGCCACCCCACCTTTTGGCCCCATCATATTAAGTATCAAGCATTAATGTTGAGGTACGCTATTCGAGGAAACTTGAAGGATGAGTAAGTGAAGAGAGAGTGGGACTTTATTGTTCACAAAGTGGGAAGAAATAAAAGCAAAGGAAGTGGAAATGGGAAACATGTAGAGAATATGGCAAAAATGGTGGAAATCAAGGAAGGATTAAAAGGAAAAGAAAGAGGGAAAAGGGGAGGGTAGAGGCAAAAGGAGGAAGAAGGTAGTGCAAATTATACATTTTTGAAGCTTGTGAAATTCGAGAATGTAAACCTTATTGTTTTTACTTGGTGGTAATGAGGTATGATTTTTTATGAAGGTTCTTTTTAGTATTTTTATATGTAATGTAAGAGAAAAAGCTATTCTTGTATGAAATTCTAGAAATCATGTTAAAAAGCATTAGCTTGTAATTTCTACTATGTGAATGTAAATCTATTGCTCTACCTAGGACATTTAGAAGCTTGTGTTGCATTCATGAAGCCAAACATAGTAGATATATTTTTTACTTTATGTGTGTTATTGGAGATAGGGTTTTAGTATATAGAACCATACAATAAAATGGGGTAATTCCTTGTTTGAACTAAAAACCTTACTATTTTTTAGTGAAGGGATAGCTAGCTATAACATTTTGACTTTCACTTGTGAGTCTAAACACCCATATGGGTTATTGTTGCTTTGTCTTATGGATTATGGTAGTAAATTCTTAAGATGTATGTAAATCTAGAAGACCAATGTTGAATCTTTATTTGTTGATAGGCTAAATAGAGTTAGAACTAGTATGGGTTCATTACATGTATGCCATTCAACATTCATGCACATCATATATATGTGAGAGAGATAGTGATAAAGAGAGATAGAGATAAAGGGTAATATAGATAGATAGAATAAGCACAAACCATTTGCTATGAATATGCACAAAATATTTATATATTGATCTCTTGATAAGGTCATGAAGACATACATAATACATCATGAAAATATCATATACAGTGACATGAGGCCAACATTGTCTCTTAGACTACAAAATATCACCAATATATATTTATGAAAATAGTTATGAATGTGTCATAAAGATATAAAAGTGTTTATGTATGTGTAGCAAATGCTATTAATGAAACATTATGCCTCTCTTTGCTTGACTAGAAACTGAACTTCAATCCCTTGAATTAGTTATTATCTTGCATTGTGTTGATTGTGTGCGCCCCTAACAATTATGCAACTCAACCTACACACACAAACATATTATCAAATTAGAGATTATACCAAAATTTATAAATAAATAAAATATTGTTTTAAAATGATATTAAAATAATAAACACACTTACAACAAACTAATACTCAACATCATCAACAAAGGGTTGTCCTCAAAAGAGGATGCTTACAAAACAAAACCAAAATGTGTGTGTATCCATATATACATATATATACATGTATGCATACACATATACATATACATACATGTATATACGTATACATAAATATACATACACACATACATACATACATACATACATATGTGTGTGTATTTATGTATACGTATATATGTATACATATATATATATATATATATATACATATAGAAAATAAATGTATGTATATACATATATACATGCATATATACATATGTATGTATACATGAATGTGTCTACATATCTACATATACATATATACATATATACATATTTAGATATGTGCATGTGTATGTATACATATGTAGATATATTCACATATACATGAATATGTATGTATAGTACATGAGTAATTTTTTTAATGAAAACCATGTTTAGGAATGAAAATATCCAATCCCTTATGCTTCTAAACTAAAGTTTGCAATGCTTATGGTTCTTTTGGCCTTATAGATTTTTGAATCATTTTATAATATAAAACCAAAATATAACCTACTTTTCCTCTAATAATTGTAAACCCTTTAGGAATTTTAAATTGTTGCATCTTGTCTTGATTTTCCCACCATTGTTATTCCTTTTGAAAATTTTACAAATTAGGCAAAGAATCCTTGCACTTATATAGAGGATCCTTATGTATGTTCTTAAAATTA
The DNA here is from genome assembly GCA_007258455.2 of Sequoia sempervirens. Taxonomy (NCBI): domain Eukaryota; kingdom Viridiplantae; phylum Streptophyta; class Pinopsida; order Cupressales; family Cupressaceae; genus Sequoia; species Sequoia sempervirens. Next base: position 11,163 of record VDFB02304735.1, on the reverse strand, counting down.
TTTAAGGTTAAATGACTTAATCTAAAATAAAGGCATATACGGATCTCTTGCAATTGTAACCTCTTTACTAGTGTTCAAACATATTTGATACCTTAATGGCATGACATAGATGATGTTGCTTGATATTGCTTTATCCATGGATACCCAAATAAAATATGAGATACATCTAAAGAAGAAAGAATATGACATAGAATAAGAACTTCCCTCATCTTTTAGACCAAAAAATTAAGGTAAAATAATGTATCCTATAGTTTCAATCAACATATCATTAGTCAATTTTAAATAAACCCTCAAATATGCATATGCTTGTTGATAAAATGATGATAAAACAAAAATTATTCAATGCATACATTTTATTGGTGAGTAAGATCAATAAAAACACCCTTACATGGTTCATGATCCACACAAAACAAATGACCATTATAATTATTTGGTAACATCTCACAATGTGAAGAAGGTGTCAAAAAAATTAGCATACCTAAATCGTAAATTGACTTGTCATAAAGTGGGTGGGTAGCTTAGTGGTGGAGATTTGCATCCTAACTAGTTCATGGAAATTTCAACATGAGGAGAACTAATAGTAAAATAATAATATCTTTTGACAACATAGGCATCCAAGTACTCATTCCAAGATTGTTGAAGATACAACATTAATACATTATGATTTCAATTAAATATCACACTTTCCTATAAAAAAATCCCAATTGATCTATCTTTTGGTAGTGCATTTAGTTTGATATATTTTTCTTCCCCATACTTACAAGATTCCTTTATTATCAAAGCTTATTTACTCTAGTATGTTATCCTTGGTTCTCATATGAACTATATATATATAATTCAATCAAGATCCTCTTATCATTACAAATTTAAACTTAGCTTATTTTTTCTCCCAATTTCTTCTTAATGAACATATGGTCTTTCTTCCTCTATTAGCCTACTCATGCACCATCACCAACCATGAATGAATCTCCATGAAGCTAAATACCCATTTGTACTTGGTTGGTGTAAGTTGGGATTAGTGTTCCATTCACTTAAAATCTTATCTTTAATGTTGCTTTTTTCTAAATTCTTTCTAAAGGGCATAAATTACAGTCTAGAGCTTTGATTTTAATATTTTCTTAAAATTAAAAATATTAATGAGTTTGATGCATTAAGCTAAAAAATATCAATTTGGACACCATTAAAACCCTCGAGAGACTCTTGCAAAGTGAAAATGAGCTCCAAAATTTTATAGTGTGATATGTGAGAAAAAATGAAAAGGTAAGCAATGGGCTCAAGATATTATTATAATAAAATTAAATAAGGAGATCGTGATGATTATTGTACTAGGAGTTACATTGGGAAGAGTGGAGCATCTTTTCATAATAGATGAGACTTATTGTAGTTGACATCTTCATCATAAAGCACTAGTATTGGGAGTGGTTACTATCAAGGTTATGGGATTTAAGGTCCTATATCATTAGTTCGTTTATATTTTGTGTACATGTTCCAATGCATAGTGGGGCATGGGTTCTTTTCTTGTGGACCATGATTTTTTTCCACTCATTACATAAATTAAGTGATCATTTCTTGTTTCCCTTGCTCTATATATAATTTAATGTATGACATAAGGTTTAAATAGTGTTATGTAGAAATAGCCAAAACATTAGACTAAAGAAGATTGAGTGGATTGGATTGTTATAATCTTGTTATGAATATTAATAAAAGTTTCATATCTCTTTAGTAGTGGGATTTTTTGAAAGGGTTTCTCCATATTATAATTCTAGTGTTCATGAGGTTTGAATATTTATTTATTTTCTCCACTATTTCATTAATATTATTTGGTATATTGTATGTTTGATTAGACTTAAAGTGCCTCACCATTAGTTGATACTCCTACTATATATATTTACCTTGTTTGCAATAGTTTAGTCCATGTCAATAGTTGATTTGCACCCTTAATAACTTGGTGGGAATATCAAGTATTTTTTATTAAATATAATCAATAATCATTGTAAAAGAAATTTTAAATCAACTATTAGTCTAGAATGATTATTTGAGTGCTAGATAAACCATTTAAATTTAACCTTCATAATATTACTCTAAATATGTAGTTTTACCAACAAAAGGAATGATATTTATGTCTATTACATGACAATTACAAAATCATGACTATAATTCTTTAAATTATACTCATAATCTAATTTAATACTCATAAGATATTAAATCATTGTTTTTCTCAAGAGACGTGTAATTAAATATCAAGAATATTCTTTAGTTTATTAGTCCACAAAATAATTTTAATATAGTCCATAACATTCAATTTTAAAATTCATAGAGTTGTTGGGATATTATCATATCACTAGCTATGGAAAAATTTAGGAAAGGGTGGGATATTACACTGCCCCCTATATTTGTGTGTTTTAGAGAAAATTAGCATGGAAGGTTTGCATTTCTCACAAATAAGAAAAAATCCTGAGAATAATGTACAATATTCTACTATATGTTTTCATATTGTTGAGTTATGCCTTGCAAATTAAATGTGTATCTTTTCCTCTACAACAGTCCATTTATACATAGAACTATGGATTAATGGTTTTATTATATTATGATTGAATTATGCCTCATGTTGGAAATTCCTCTATCTCTTCTTTGCTAAAATACTTTGGAACTAATAGGATTCAATTGTGTTTTATGACATAGGTCTATATTACCACAATGATGTATGTATAGGTGTACATTTTAACTTGGTTAGCTTTCCTAGCAAGTTCTTCATTACAACAATCACTCCACCTTGTCACTCAATCAAGCCCACTAGAACATATATTGGAATTTAACCTCTTTCATACTAAAAGAAAAAGTAATCATTAATTATATTTAATTTACCATATAATTTGATCTAAGTAATGCATTTTATAAGATCTAATTGGTGTATTTACAAAAACTATTTTGTGTTTTGGGCATAGGTGGTCCTAGAAAATATGCATAAATAATAAGATAGACTATGGATTATCTTTTAAATATTGTTCACGGTTTTTCATGTCATATTTTTATAGGAGGTCCTCATAATTGGTATTCTTGTATGGTATTAGAGCCAAGCTAGGTGCATTTGACACCTATGTTGTGGCTCAAGGGAGTGTGTTGGAGAAATGATACACACCTAAGTCATAAAAAGACTCATCACAATGTGAGTCATTAGCTCAATAGTAGAGCATCCTAACACCAAATGGGAGGTCCTAAGTTTGAATACTAGTTAGTCCATAGAAATTTCTATAAAAGTCAATCACTAGTACATAAGAAGAAGAATAAGTACCCTTATAATTTTTATTAATACCAACAAATCATTCCTCACATGTAGGTGAATCAATGATTTCAAGCTTGTCAACATGTATATGTACCTCAATCTCATGACCCTCATATAAAACCATTTTATTAGATTTATTTAGTGTAAAATATTTAAATTTTCATTAGGAGGAACAATTGAAGGATTGGCCCCAATATTAACCCCCTCAACCTAATTTTTTTTTTTATCAATCAAATCCTTAATCAATTATTCCTTAATCCCATAAAATGTTGAGTATAATTACAATTAACTTTCTACAATTTAATAACAAAATTCTTTATGACTATATCTTTTGCAGGAATAACTTTTAGATTTATCTAATGGCCTAATAGAGGAGTGTAATCATGCAAGCACTAAGTAAATTTTGAGAGCACATTTTACAAAGGAAAAGTTCGGAGGCTTTAGAGTCATAATATTAGAAACATTTATAATGTATAGTTTGTACAATGGTCATTTCCATTATTTTTACTATCCTTTTGGAAATAATTTTTCTTTTCAAATTTACAAGGGTAGGATGATGTAGATGAAGCATTAGAAGATCCATAATTAAGTGTGGTAGCCTCTAACAACTTTAGTTCTTAACATTCATCTCCCTTGCACATGCAAATGTTAAGAATGTATATACTTTGTCGATCCTTGTTTACAGTCAAATCTAAAATAATGAAGCTTCAATCCTAACATTCCCAATATTTGCATTGGCCAATTTCAATATTAAAAACAGGCCAAATGGAAGATAATACTATTAAAGGCTATGGGAAGAACTTAGCCAATAACTTATCATCATGCAAAATCAAATGGCAGCATTAAGAACCTTGAATGTGTCATGGGGATCTCCTTTAACATTATTGCATCTCAAATCCTAGGATCCAAAAATCCAACTAAAAAATGGATATGTAAAATTTTCAATAGAAATTGAATTGTGTTTGATTTTTATATGTATGTCTTTTTTTGTTTCCATTAGGTAAGGAATCAACATTACTTTTCATCTCAACAAGCCTTTAAACATTAATGTCAAGGGTAGATAGAGGCACACTAGGATTAAGGACATGAATGAAAGTGGCAAGATGAGAAATGGAAGGTGGTGTATAAATTTGTCGTGACATAATAAATGAGTGTGGAGTGACAAAGACTTGCGTAGGAATATCACAGTGAGGGGAACATGGGAAGTGTAAACAAAACTAATGAGAACTAATGTGGAGACAAGAGAACTATGTGCATCATAATAAGTAAGCATGAGATGAGATCTAGGAAAAAGGAGAGGATAAATTTGGGGAGATTTGGTGGAAGGAGAAATAAACTGCATAAGATAGATAGGAGTAAAACAATAAGGAGGAATACATGAAGAAGAAGCTTGGGATGGAGGGAAAATGGCACATCACTCAAAGGGATTGTTGAGCTTATCCTTTTACCTATTTAACTTTAAGTACTTTCTTTCCACATGGCTTATTAATCAACATAGTATATGAAGGAGATCAATCATTGTACTAGGATTAATATTACTAGCCAAATTTGCAAGATCCAAAGAAAGGTTGTGTGCATCAAAGCTATATCTTGATTACCATTTTCTCAACAAGGGCCTCATGGTCAAATGATTCTTCTCCATTATGATAAATTTAGTATCATGCATATTCCCAATCATACCAATTTTAGCTTGATTCACAACCATGGTGGGATTGAACTATGACTTCTTATAGTTAGGAAAAGAGGCTGATTTTGGTATTAGAAGGAAATAAGGATCGAACAATGTTTAGATTTGATTAAGAAATTAGACAATGAGAAAGCACTTAAATCTAAAAACTAAATAAGATTCAAGAAAACCTTTAGACTACTTGGGTATCAAAGAATGATTTACATAATAAAAAGTTGAAAATCTACAAATAGAAATACCAAGTTACAAAAACAAGAATAATCTTTATGGTAATAGAAAGAGAAAATGCTTCCTCTTAAAAAACATAACATTAAGTACCAAAACATGATTCAAGTACCAACACATTCAAGTACCAAAACATTAAGTATGATGATTGGGATGAGAGGATCAACTTGGGGAGGATTATTATAACATCATTAGTTGGAACTTTTTAATTTCATCTCTTTGTGTTCCGTGTTGTTTTTAATGTTTCTAATTAGAGTGTAGATGATGTTAATATACATTTAATGATGCATTTTGAAATTTATTTAGTAAAGGTCTCATTTTGTACATCTTTAGTAATTGTATGATGTTATGTTATAGATTATAGTTGTCTTCCAATTCTTTTTAAATCAAGTTAATAGTATGAAAATATTATTGATGAGTAGATGAATTAAATTACAAGTTCTATTTTAGATTTATTCTTTTTATCTAGATATATTATTTACAAAAGTCTCATTTTTTTTTTAGGTGTACTGTATATATATAACATGGAAAATGTAGATCATGTTTCTCCTATGCTAGAATCTTTGTTTGCAAATACTAGTAATGAGATAAAAAAATTAAGAGATTCATTAGCATAGGGTGCAAACCCAGGGATATATAATGAACCATGCATATTAATATTGCATAGTCTAGAAAAACTAAAATATGAACTTGAGAGGACTAGTGCATATTCCCCAGATAGAGTGACTGTTATTCTTTCCTGCATGCGGGAAGAAGCACATGGTGATCGCCCTTTAAAACAAATATAGGATAGTGTCACCAAAGAAATAATAAAAGCCACTTGTTTTCCATTTAATCAAAATGTGTGTAAGGTTAGGGGATACCAGGTCACTAGATGTGTCGATCATGTTATGGCCTCATTGATCTACCCACAATTTCTCGCAACACATGGTCTATACCCAAACAATGACCATATTCCATTGTATTTTGTTCAGTAGTTGTATGTTGAGGTCCATTTGGGCCTCAAAGTTAACTACCTGGACATTCCACCATATGCTGGTCAGGGGCGTGGTAGGATTGTTGATAGGCCCACCATGAAAGGTAAATTTCACCCCAATGTTTGTGGGTATTATTGATGATAGGCTCCTCGCTCACCTCTAGCCCCCATAGTAGATGAGTTGTTGTTGCTTCCCAAAAGGAAGCAATTGGACAATCGAGGTGACATTGCGGTCGCCACCACTAGACATTATCTAATGATTATGTAGGTTAGTATTTGATATCTAGATATTCCAAATCCACACCATTTTCAGCACAGTGGACCACCATGGATCCTTTTACAGTGGCCGGCATCCCTACTCCTACACAGCTTGATGCACTTACAGGAGATATGTCACACATGACTCTACATTGTTTGGCTGAGGACCTGTTGGAGGCATATGCCCACATTGCATCAGACAATGGGATCGGTATAGAGCATGTTAGAGATCATTTGAGACATAGAGGTCGTTCAGTTCCAGGATCCCATCACTCTCAACCGAGCACTAGTGCGCATCAGAATCCACCTACAGTTCATACGGTAGCTGCACAGACTATGGGTTTTACTAATATGTTGATTGGTTCTGGTTCATCATCACCGGTGCCATCTCACCTTCATAGTCCTCTACATTCATCATTTCTGGCACGACATGGGATAGATCAGATGGATGCAGATATTGATTCATCGCTTGATCGTTTGGTCCATATGGTGGAGGCGAATGTTTCAGAGGACTTAGGTCATCCGATATCAGATGATGTGCATGTATGTGTGCATGTTCCTGTTTCAATTCTTTTTTTTCATTATTTTTTAAATTTTTAACTAGATATTCATTTAAGTTGATATATATGTGTGTATATATATTTGGTATATAGGTGGACATACCCTCATATCACCTAGCCTTGGTCCAGATCGGTGCATGATTGATGTGACTCAGGATGAACTGCCATCGACATGTGAGTTTTCATAAAATATATATTTATGTATGCATAGATCTAGATTGATATTTTAAAATACAAGTTCATTTAAAAATAACTTTCATAAAATTTATTTAATATAAATTATATGTATTTAACACATCTTGTACACAATTTTATTTGTAGGGCTCAAGACATCCATCGTGAGCAGACTGCTCTCATTCAGATGGCTATCTGCCTAGGAGTAGACATTCTTGCATAGGCCATGCATTCTAGATTTATGGTCTTTACCAATACATGTGTATTTGATTATATATGATGATCTATAAAATAGTATTTGATATTTGATGATCTCTTACACTTGCTTATATGATATACATACATTTTCTTGTTTTTTGATCTTTAGTATTCGACATTAGATGATCTTTAATTTACATTTTGCTTTTATGATATATGTACATATATTTTCTTATATGATATATACATATATTTGTCGCTTTGCTTATAATATGTGTTATGTTTATATTCTTTTACATATATGTACATGTGTTTGTTTATGGTTTAAACATGTTTACACATAATATATGTATGCGATTGCTTTAAATATTCAATATACATACACGTTTTCTTTTTTTTATGACCTCTACAACTTACATTCTTATATTCAAATATGCTACTTTGATTCCTCAGTAGAATTTTAGGGAAATCAATGCCATTTTATAATTAAGTTCATTCATGTTGATCACAATAAATATTTTTTAAAATGACTTAAGCAACATGAACCATTGAGTTGAGAACAAGATATAATCTTTTGACAAGTAACTTGAAATTCAATTCAAATTATATCGAAATATTATATCGCTTTTTTCAAGTAACTTGAAATTCAATTCAAATATTTAATTAAGAAAATTTAATTCAAATTATACCTCTATTATACACATTTTCGACAACTAACTTGAAATTCAATTCAAATATAATTAAGAAAAACTAACTAAATTATAATTCTAATATTTATACATTTTTGACACCTTAACAAAATTCTAAAATTACTAGATATGTTGTTCATACCTATGAATTAAATAACAAAAAACTCCATAATGAAATAACTTGTTTGTTTACTACTTGATTCATTTAAACTAGAGGATCTAGTTATTCCATGTACACTTGAATAATTTTGATTCACTTGGAGCGCAGATTTTGGAGAAGTTTTTGCACATTTATCAAGGAGGCAAATATTGGAGTTGGACAACTTTTCATTTTTATCAATCAAGGCAAAATTTGGAGGATAATTTAACTAATTTGGTAGAGTACTTGTTTAGAGTCATCTTTAAGTTGAAGAAGAAAATGGGACAACAAAGAAAAAGAAAAAATGCATCTCAACGAAAATTGTCAAAAGAAGAAGAACAAAAGAGGCGTGATCAAAACTTGGAAAATTATCATAGAAAGAAACAAGGCACATGCTTGTTTCTTCTCTCTCTCACTCTCAAGTGTGTGTTTAGTACTTTTACTTTGAAGGTTTCTAACCATCATTGCACTTGAATGACTATAAATACTTTTAAATATCCTCAAGTCATCTTGGTCATGCAAGTTGCAATGTTTATATGATCCTTGACCCCAATTCCTTAAGCCAATTCTTTTTGTTTCAATATTTGTGTTTTGTGTCTTTGGTCTTTTATTTTCATGACTTCAATGTTCTCAAATTATTTTTATGTTTTATGCTCTACGGATTCCTCAAGCTGGAGTCGAGCCAAATCTAGATATTGGATCAAATGAATCTGTTGAAGAACACATGGACCTTGAAGTTAGGAGGAGACCCAAGTTCAAACAATGCTTGTTGGAGAGGGGTCAAGATCACTTCCTTCTACTGGTATGGATGAGCATATAAAAATAGCACAAACTTCTCACTTATAGCTCATCATGTTTTATCAATTTGTTTGCTTGCATACATAAACTTCACTTATATATTTAACATCATCTCTCACTTTTGTTTGCAAAATATTTTGTGACACATGTGTAGGAAGGGCTCAACAAGCAAGAAGTTTTCATGCTCAAGTCAAGCCAAATGTAGACATTGGATCAAATGAATCCGCCCAAGAATGCATGGTCCTTGAAGATAGGAGGAGGCAATGTTGAAACAATGCATGTTGAGAGGAGCTCTGATCACTTCCTCACTCTAGGTATGGATGAGCATATAAAAACTAGTTGAGAAGCTAGGGTAAACAAATTTCTCATAGAAATTTAGATCATTTATTTGAAATGAATATGGAGAAACTCAAATATTATGCCAACCAGCCTTATAATAAGAGAAAGAGGTCAATGACTAAATCTGTAAATGGAATGATCAATCATCACTTCAATCATCTTGATACACTTGAAAAATCCCAATTGTTATCACGTTTACTTCTTCGTGATGAGCTCAAAGAGTCATTACAATTGTTGGGTGTCCATTCATCATCAAATAAGAAGAAACACATGGGATTACAAAAGGATATTGTTCAAAATGTTAAAAAGGGTTTAGATTCCATTGGGAAAGGATCTTGAACTATGGATAAGGCCACTACAAGAAGGGTGATGTTGACATCTATTGTACATCAAGATATAGCAAGAAAAAGAAAAATATTTGCACTTTCAATTGAAATTGGCTATAGTAGAACCACATTAATCAAATATGAGAAAAAGAGAAAGTTTTTGGATGAGAGTTTAGAAGGCAATTGGGGAAATTATGTGTAGAGCTCCCCCATTCTCGAAGGATTGAAGATGTTTGTTGAACTTGTCTCTAAGTTTTGGCATGATCGACTCAATTCATCATCAAATACTAGAGATGTTAAGGAGATGCTATGATTGAATTCCAGTATTTATGAAAAATCATATCAAACATTGGCTAGACATAACACAATTTGAGATGTATATGAACTCTTTGTAATGCATATCCCTCATATAAAGATTGGGAAACAATGTTTCAAAGGTTAAAGCCATATTATGTGAAGATAAACAAGTTTTTGAAACTTCTTGTTGTCGCTATCATATTGAATTTGATCTCTACTATTAGGTGTTTCAAAGATGAGAGAAGAAAAGATGGTTTCAAAATGCACCTCCTAAACAGGCAAGTTTGTTCATAAAATCTATATTATATGATCATGAAAATGGACCTCAAATAAACTACATAAAAGGAATTTATGAGACATGTGGAAATTTGGCTAAATTTCCTTCAAGAATTGAGGATACTGACCTAACAAAGATAGTAAATTGCAAGAGGTAAGTAATATTTTTAGAGAGTTTATTTGTTTCAATTTCTCATAGATCAAGTTATTTGGATTCTCTTTGATGTAATGTTTCATTGATCAAGTGTGGTTTATTAGTTATTCACATATTTTACTGACACAGGTACAAGTATGTAAAGTTGCAAACAAATTTTGGGAAAGAATCCACAAGGTTGATCTATGTAGAAGAGGAGATTCCCATTGAAAAATTTATGGAAGATTTTCAAAAATTGATATGACCATACATACATCATTCATTTTTTGCTAAGTGGCAAGCACAACAATTCCAAACATTGAGAGATACTTTCCCACATGGAACAGTTCTATCAGTAGTTGACTTTGCAGAAAATTACTCCTTTGTACATCAAAAGGAGATTCAATTAGAGTATTACTTTTCAAAGCAGATCACTATTATGGTTCATGTATGTTATTGACATGCACAATTAGAATTGGATGGTGTTGAGACTACAGATGAAGAACGAGTCATTAAAAAAGAATATCACTTTTATATTAGTGATGATAAAGAGCATGACACACTTTTTGTCCAACATTGTTTTACAATATTTTTTGAGAATTTGAGAAGTAGGGGTGTCAAATTTGAAAATCATTTTGTATGGTCAGATGGATGTGAGGCACAATTCAAATCTTCACGACCATTCTATGCACTTTGTAGATATCATAAAATCTACAAAATACCACATGTTTGGAGTTTTTTTGAGAGTGGGCATGGAAAGGGTGAGTATGATGGAGCAGGAGCTTGCATCAAACGAGCTTTAAGA
>VDFB02304734.1:0-22323 GCA_007258455.2 Sequoia sempervirens | reverse complement strand
TGTAAACTCTCACTGGGCCTCATATCATTACAGTTCTAAACATATTTAAGATGCTATCAACAACAACCCCTTCAGAGATTTGTCATACCTAAGGTGTATTTTTCAATTCATCGTGATATGTAGAAATCATAACAGGTGCATAAATGAACAAAATTCCTCATCAACAGACATTTTGAATATTGTGTAGATGTAAAGCCCATCTTATTCCTTCAGTTTTGTTTTTAACATGGAAGATTATGGAATATCACAAATTATCGAAATCATCTTCATGAAGGAATAGTTCATTTAGCATTCATTGCATATAGGTGATTAAGTATACTTGAGTCGAAGTAGTATTTAAATGGATGACCTTCTGGGAAGTTCCAATACTTCACCCATGTGTATCACCTAGATGCAATGAATGCTAAGTGCACCATTCATTCCCATAAAAAATAGGTCCATTCCACCTACTACTCATGAAATATGGGTCAATGAGTTTGATTCGTAGACTATAAAATTGAATCTTGATATTAATATAAGACTTGACACACTGCAGAGAATTCCTCCTACTTATCAGATTCATATTGTCAGGTTTCTTAAAGACAAAAAATAAATAAAGTTAAACCACCCTAAATAATAGTCATCGAGATTATATCATTGACCAGATTCTTTTAAGACACAGGTTACTTCTTAGACTCACATCAAGGCTCACAATACATTCCATTGTATAATAAGGCTGATAGCCAATATTTTATAAAGTCTGCCTGCGTAATGCATTTTATAAAGTCTACCTTGCATATTCTTTCAAAAATTTGAAATGCAAAAAAAACACAAGATACAGCATACACAACAACCACACAAAACCTTTTAAATGTTGATTAGATTTACACTAAGCCATTATCCCTTAACAGTAATGAAGGCATCTTGTAATCTAAAAATCTCAAAACTAAAGAATAATAAACTGGTAACAAAACTTACCTCCAGCGAGTTGATGAGCATTTTCAAGAAATGCGGTATTGATTGTAGTTGGCAAAGAAGTATTTACTTGGAGATGCACCGAAGGATGAAATGTGTCCTTTAGCTAGTGCACCTCTAGTCACCGAAAGTTCTGCTTTGAAAGGTTTGATCATTAGACTCTCATTTAAAAAAAAATTAAGGTGGAAATTACTTGTGTATTAATCATACAGTCTTAGATATAGTCATCAAGATTATATCATTGGCCAGGTTCTTGTAAGACACAAGCTACTTCTTAGATTCCCACCAAGGCTCGTCCCTTTATATGACAACCACAATACCTTCCATTCTATTGTAAGGCTGATAGCCAATATTTTATAAATTATACCTGCGTAATGTATTTTATAAAGTCTACCTGCATATTATTAATGTAGTTGTTGGTAGCATGTTTAATTCTAGTGATGTTGATCCAAATTTCTATTGAAGACTGTTGAGAAACATGTGAAAAAGTACTCTTTAAGATTCCTCTAACTATTTTGTAGGGACATGTCATCTTTCCTCTCTCCTGGTTGAGTGTCTCTCTGGCACAATAATTCTTTGGCGCAAGCATTAATCAGAGCATTGGATGGCAAGAGCATTTATGAATGGTCTGTGTGTGGCATCATGTCTACAAAATGAATCTGGGTCTTCAAAAGCATAGAGAAATATAGGAGAAGCAGTATGCTAAAGTGTAGGCAAGTAAAGAGGAGCCCTTGGATCATGGGATATTGTCTCAAGGCAGATGAATATCATCATATCGATGATGAATCTGACTGTGGAGAATCCATATATACAAAGAAGAGCACATTGGTCATGCATAGAAAGTTTTGGCAATGGGGAAGGGAGTGGATTATTGCAAATAAGGCTAGTTTGTCCAGAGGTCTTATGATGGAGGATGATGAAGCATTGGTGGGGTGTTGCAGAATTAGTTGGAGGCATCTTTTTGAAAGATTAGAGCAGAAGTAAGGAGAATGATTTAGCCAATGGAAGTACAAAGATTTGGTTATGATGCCTTAAGCTATGCTCAAAGCTTTGATGATGGAGACTACGAGAACAGTCAAAATATACCTCAAAAATAATATCAAGGAGTTCTATAAAATTAGCACTACCATGTAAAAAAGAACTACAAGCATTACCCTTTCTCTTGCCTCCTCCCTGGTCTACATAGCGAGCAATATCATTAAACACACGCAGCATCGGAACAATACCATTTGATGTACCATTTGTTCCCCTAATGAAGCTATTTGTTGCACGAATGTTATGAACAAAAACTCTGATACCCCCAGTCGATTTGCTACTTACAAGACATTCCTTGAGGGTATCGAGCAGAGAAGGAAGCAGCCACTCGACTGCCCAAAGCCAAAACATTAAGTGAACCACTATAACATAATAGAAGGGTGGAAAAGAAAAGGGACTCGCCTCTTTAAACAGTATAAATTAAACCATAATGCTTCAAGTTCAACCTTGAATGTCTAGAATGTTTCCCAAAATTAGGTATGTAAAGAAAAAATGTTTCCCAAAAATAATTGTTATTTCAAACAAGGATCAATTCAAAGTTCCAAAGATCTTAGTTGCAATCAAAAACAACTCAAGCCATTTGATGCATAAAACATTCAGGTAAACCCTATTTCATAACAACTAATTCAAAAGAAGTTACAACGTGCTACTGCTAGAAGCATTTCAAAATACCAATTCAAAATAGAAAATGTACAAAAATCGTAGGCACGGGAGGCACATACCTGGGGCCTTGGGGATCCAACATTAAAGAGAGTTGGAGAAGCATGTGTAAACCACCTCTGTGTCATCAAATAGTATGCAGAGCAAAAATTGTGTGAACAAAGAGTATAAATTCTAAACACGATGTGAGAGATGACAGTGGATGAGCATAAGGAGGATGAAGGAGTCTCTACCTTACCCCTCAGGTTTTCTTTCTCACTCAAAAAAATCACACGTCTCTGATGGATGAGCATAAGGAGGATGAAGAGCATCTCTGAGTGGATGAGCATAAGGAGGATGAAGGCGTCTCTACCTTACCCCTCAGGTTTTCTTTCTCACTCAAAAAAAATACCATCTGAGAAAGTCTACTTTTCATTTTACAGGACAATAGAACAGACGTCCTTGACGATTTGATGGATGCCAATACCCTGTTCCAGAGCTTCTTTCCTATGTAGGTGTCTAAGAAAGTTCTTTTCTTCCCGTGTAAGCCACCCTGCTTAAAGAGCGAATAATCAATGCTGCTGTCCGATCTCACCAACTTCATAATGGGGATGGGCGACCATCCTTTGTTTTTAATGCTTTCTCAGAAGATCTGCAGCCTAGCATGGAGGTCTTCCCTACTGTCAGAAGAGGGGTTGAGAGTGTTTGATACGCAGGCCTTAATGACATCAGTGAAAACTATGCTTTAGATGTGATCTTCATTGCCGACTGAATCATTTAGGATCTAATTGCCTCGAGAACCACTTAAAACAATTTCGATGGGATTTCCCTACCCTATCGGCTAATAAATTCTACTGTCGGATCTCACCAAGCTTCCTGATCGGCCGATGGGATGTCTCAGGTGAGAATCCAATCGGAATAGTCTCTGTCGGCATCAGACATGAGACTTTTCCGGTTGAATTCTCACCTATAATAGCCTATCAGCTAATTATTAATATCCCAAGATATTAATACCAATATTGCACTAAAAAAAAAAACTATTAAGACCTTACAAGCGATTTTGCCCAATTTTGCAAGAGGGAAAAACCCACTATCATTTTTTTTTACTATATATATATATTTTAAATGATTAATAGAATCATCATTAATAACTAAACTAAAAGAAATAATATTTACTAAAATACTTAATGAATCCATTAGTAATTTAACCACCATTCTTATAATTACTCTTTTAGTTATACCCTACTAAATAAAATACGAAATTGATGGCTAATTAATTAATAATAAATACTAGCACCTTATTACTCCACTAATCATGTTGATAGTTTGCTAATTTAATTAATGGAATTACTAATAATTTGGTGGAGCCCTTTTTATATTTATTATAGAATCTGAGTTTTCTTCTTTTGTTTATTTAACTATATCCCCCTTTTTAGGGAGAAGAATTAGTTTACTTGAAGATAAACTTAAGGGTCCATTTTTTTTTACCTTTTCTACTCCCACGAATCTCTCCTAAAGTTTAGTTTTAAACTTAACTAACTTAGGACTCCCATGTGATGTTTGTATTTTTTTTCTTTTTCTAATTTTCTCTTAAAAGATAAGCCATAAATAATATTTTCATTGGATAAGGAGAGACAACGGAAAGTTTTCAATTGGAATGAATTTCAATGGCTGCAAAGTCACTAAGACTTAAATATTAAAAGAAACATAAGGCCTAAAAAAATAAATGAAAAGGCGGTGGAGCCTATCAAATGTCACATGGAAGATTTGAGAAACTAATACAAGGAACTAATCCAGCCTGTTCATCTTTTTAAAATTTTGTCACTCAGTATTGGCTTGATTCAATATGTACTTGAAGCCATTAATTGCTTTTTGGGTAATTTTTTGTCTAAAATATTGTAGTTATGAGAAAATTGTATGCTAGAATAGCCCTTTATATTGCTTAATTTATTTAAACTTTGTAGACCAAAGAAGATATTGAACTATGTAATATTGAATAGGTTTCATGGATTGCACAACTGCATATTGTGTTGAATAATATTACTTTCAAAACGGTTTAGATTTAATTATCAAAATAAGATATAGTATTATTTAATAAAAACATGTATCTCTTTAAAAATGATCATGCAGTATTAGGAATTGAAAATGAAATTATCAAATTGTAATATAAATTGATTTTTTAAAAGTTTATATATAAGTTAAAATATTATAAATGAAAATATAAATAAAATATTATTATCTTTGAATTATATATCGAGAAGTTTATAATTCATCACATTCAAACACACTCTGCAAAAGAAATATTCTAAATTTTTTATTTCATATAAAAGTAAGTTTCTAAATTAATATGCTTAAAATTAAAAATTACATTCGAAATTATTACATATAAAAAGGAAGTTTCTAAAATTTAGAAAATTAAGTTAGCAAATTAAGTATAAAAGAAATTTTCTAAATTTACTTAAGCTTCTAAATTAATATACTTAAAATTATAAAATATTGAAAATCTTGAAAAAAGAAAAAATATTCTTTGATGTAATTGGAAAATGATGTTTCTAAAACAAAATTATGAAACAATGAAAAAAATTGTTATTTTTCAAATTCTAAATTAATTTATATAAAGTAAAATATTATAATATTAAATAAAAAGGTAATATCCTAAATTTTCTATTCATATAAAAATGTTTCTAAATTAATCTATATAAAACATAAAAAATATTGAATTCTTTTTTAAAAAATAAAAGCATTTCAAAAAGGAAGAATCATTCGTATTCTATTTTATTAAAAATTTATATATGTGTGTGTATGTAGAAATATTATAAATGAAAGGATCTATTAAAGATTTTATTGTAAACAAACATACCTATTAAAATATATAATTTAATGTAAAATAAAACCAAAATCATAATAACTACATATCTAAAATCAATTTAAAATAGCAAAATTAAATACAAAGAAAATTATTAATTTTCTTGTTACGCATAAAAAATCGTTTTTAAAATTAATATATTAAAAACTAGCATATCTATCTTTAAAAAATAATGTAATTGAAAATTAAATTCACACTTAACTTTATCATATAATTAATAAATAATTTATATAGATTTATTATTATTTATATATTTAGTATTAGTAAAATTGATTTAAGTTGAAAATTAAATTCACTTAACTTTATCATATTGGTTAGGATTTAATTATGGTTAGTGCTCAATTAAAATTCTAAGATAAAGCTTGGAGTTAAGGCTAGGGTGATGAGGGTTGAATCAAGGTTACAATTACAGCTTTGGTTATGGTTTTTATTCAATTAGGGTTAGAGTCTAGTTAGGATTAGGGTTCAGGTTCAATTATGGTTGAATTTCAATTAGGTTAGGGGTAGTGTTCAGAGATAAATCTTAGAGTTATAGTTGGGATTAGGGTTTGTGTTCAATTAGGGATAAAATTAGGATTGGATTTTATTATGAATAGGCTTAGGGTTAGGTGTTCTAAGTTAAGATTAGGGTGGGCGCCGGAGTTAGTGTTAGTGTTGAGGATTAATTAGCATTAGGGTTAGGGTTTAATATAGAAAGGAGTGATAGGGAGGAAGGGGGGGAGAAGGAGAGATAGAGATAGAAAGAGGCAGAGATAGCGATATAAAGGAGAGATGGAGAGATAGATACAACTTGGGAAAGATATAGGGGTTGAGATATAGAGAGTCAAAGAAAGGATAGAGTAATAAATAAACCTAACCCTAATCCTAACCTTAATTATTAAAATAGAGACAATAATATATATATATATGCTAGTATGTATACCATTCATTTTCTTTTTTTAAGTTTTCAAGATTAGAGACAATCAAATCAAGGTCTTCAATATTAGAGACAGCCAAAGAATCCCTTGTTTCCGGAGCATGAAAAAGAAAACAGCACTAACAATTGTCTTGTAAATTGTAATCCAGCGGATATCACTTGCATTAATTCTGTAAATTTCAATATAACAGAATGGATGTCATTGGTAAAAATTTTATCTTCTATACTAAACGGTGCTGTAGACAGGTGGTTGGAGAGGATATGAAGCGTCTGCGTTGGAATTTATTGTGTCCCTGTTCACCAGATTGGCGATGCATTCAGTTTCTCTTCCAGAGAAAATGCTTTGATACCCAAAAAAAATGGGAATTTGGAAAGCATCTACTGTCCGCTTATTTTTGTTGTCACCTTGGCTTTCTGCATCCCTCTCACCCATCTTCGCTAAGTTCCAATACTGACAGGCGAAACAGCTGGCTGATTATGCGGTTCTAAAGATCTTTAAATTCTTTTGCTTTGGCCATTCCTTCTCACATTCTTGTCATTCTCTAACTGTCCTTTTGTCCCATGATCTAAAGGAATACGAAGAGAAAGGACATTTCATCTAGGCAGTAATCCTGTTGGCCCAGCCATGGGTGCTTTCAGCCTTCTTCATTGTATTCTGCTGTTCCTGCTCATATCTATTTCTACCACAGAGTTTATGCAAATTTCTATGATGACATAGATGTGATGTGGGGCGCCGTTAATGTCAGCATATTCAGTGATGGTCAGGACTTGGAGCTTTCTCTCAATCAGGCCTCCTCGGGTAAATTTTATTTAATCCTCTTGACATTTGCATTCATTTCCAAGTACCCACGAATGATTATAGACTGATGTTTTATCCAATGTGCTTGGGTCCACTGCATAGATTGATTAGGTTCAAAGGATGGTTATCAGATACTCTGAGATGGGTTTAGTAAACTTATATGAAACAAAATAAACTGATGTTTCCTTTTGTTTTAGGATCATTAATCCAATCAAAGGAGGAATTCTTGTCTGGGAGCTTCAGTATGCTTATGAAGCTTGTTGCCGGAGATTCGGCGGGCAAGTAACCACATTCTGTGTGAGTGAAGCGTCCTTGGGTGCAGTTCTAAGGATATTTCAAGTTTAGGGCAAGCAGAAGATAATGGATCGCAGATCGGCTTGAGGTAAATGAACCGGGCCGTTCTGATTTTATAAATCAGAATTGGGTTGTTCACGTTTTATTAAAAAATCTAGTTTTTCACGCGGATATGATGTTCATTGTCGTAGAATAGTTCTATTATTTTGTTTCCTTCAGATTCCAGGCATTTCATTATCAGATCTACTAGTGTTGTGGAGAGCGCAAGCATTAGAAATCCTTCCTTGGACCAAATAAAGCAGATTACTGCTGAGCTGCAGCGTAATGGCAGGGCGGAAGGCCAGAACGTTTTCTACCGGTTTCAGAATGCCACTGCAACAGAAACGGAAGAAGGAACAACCACAAACATGAAGTAGTATTGATTAGAAGGCAGGTTAGTCAAAAAAAACAATGTGAATAACAAACTCATAAGAATCTACCTGCCCTTGTAATCAGTACTACTTACATGTTTGCGGTTGTTCCTTCTTCCGTTTCTCTCTTGCAGTGGCATTCTGAAACCAGTAGAACA
The DNA here is from genome assembly GCA_007258455.2 of Sequoia sempervirens. Lineage (NCBI taxonomy): Eukaryota > Viridiplantae > Streptophyta > Pinopsida > Cupressales > Cupressaceae > Sequoia > Sequoia sempervirens. The sequence continues at coordinate 14,252 of VDFB02304734.1, read as the reverse complement.
CGTCCTTGCCTTCCGCCCTGCCATAACGCACCAGCTCAGCAGTAATCTGCTTTATTTAGTCAACCGATGGATTTCTTGTTCGGCTCATGAAAATGGAAGTTCAATATACGCTTATGATCTTCAGTTGGCTTTCACCTACTGCAAAAGCTTCTAACGCTTGCGCTGTCCACAACACTAGCAGATCTGATAAGCCTGGAATCTGAAGAAAGCGAAAAAATATAATTATTCTACGACAGTAAACAACATCATATCGAATGGAAAAAATTAGATTTTTAATAAAACGCGAGCAGCCCATTTCGTTTTATAAAATCAGAACGACCCAGTTCGTTTACCTTCAGCAGATCCGCGATCCATTATCTTCTGCGGGACCTAAACTTGATATATCCTAATGAATCTCCTTGCGTGCGTATGCAACTTAGCTCTGAGGGTGACATGCATGACGAGATAGATATGGAATTTCTGGGAAATACTTTGGGCCAACCCCATATCTTGCACATTAACATCTTCGGTCGAGGTAAAGAGGGTAGGGAGCAGCAATTTTGTTTATGATTCGATCCCACAGCTGACTTACACAACTACACCATCCTCTGGAACGCATGGCAAATCATGCAATTTCTTTGATTCATCATGTATATATTTTTCTATCAAATATTTTTTTTTCGATCACATTTTATGATCTGTTATGAAAATAAAATGATTTACACAATCGGATGTAAAAACTCCAAAACAAAAATATATGGAAGCCCCAAGTATTGATTTTCACATACACAATCAGCATGTTAAAGAGAGCCAGCGATTACTAGGCATGATTAAATCGATCTACTGTCACGAATATTACTCAACCCATGAAATTGTAAGATTAAATTTCAATCCTTCCATGGTACAGTTAAGAGACCTCAAATTGACTTCTAGTTTATCCTTCATCTGAAAAGTTGATTCTTTCGAACTTGAGTTCTAATATTTCTTCCCATGTGCACATTGAATTACCATGAAAAGGTTTTCGAAATGTGAAAAAAATTATGAACAGCACAACCTCTACCATTATTCGTTATGGTGGTTTCAAATGAATATTCTGAATCAAGCCATAAACATCCATTAAAGAATAATGGAAGGTTAATTTTTGTTAGATACTGTAAGTTGAAATTATGCTAGTATGGATGTATGAAAAATGATATCTCATGATAGGTATGGTTCCTTGAAGTCATGAGTTTAGTCAACAAAGCACAAGGTAAAAGTCTATGCAAAGGTAGGTTGAAGAAATGAAAGTATAGGAGAGATTATCTTATAGGTTTATCTTTAATAGAAAAAAAATGAAAACGATTTGTTCTATGATGAAAGTTTCTAGGTATCAAGATACAAAATAACAGATCAAGGAAAATAGATTTGGATTCAAAATAGATTTTCTATTATAATAATATTCAAGGTATAAGTTTATCAAACTCTTTTTTTATTGGGAATCTAACTGTCATGTTCAAGATTTTACACCTTGGACACAACACAACCATTTTATTTTATTTCTTTTCTAAACTACAAACGTATAAACCTTTAATGAATGATAACCATGCATAGATATGGTGTATAAACTATATGCATCAGGCAGCCTTATTATTTAGTTTTTTTTGCTAAAAGTTCACAAAATAAATTTATGTGTTATAACACCTCTCCAAGGATCATGATGACTTTATCCTTTAACAATAATTGAATAATGGTAATACTAATATTTAATCAAATACATTAGGGATGTCATTCTTAATATTAAAATGATAAGCTAATAGTAGGATTAGTATTTAGCCAACATAATATTATTATTTTCAAATCTCAATCTAACATTAATACCTTATCTTTAATTTTTAACCCAAATAATAACAATAATATTTATTTGCCAATTTCAATACAAATTTTATTGCTATTTAATCAACTAACACTAATGTTATTTATTTAGAAAAATAATATTACTAAAATAATGTTGGCATTCATTGCATCCCACTATTCTTTTAATATAACTAATTTACTAATTCACTACTACCATTTTCGTTTTATATTAATACTATTGTTTTACTTAAATCCAATATTTCTTAATACCAATATTAACATGGGTTATTTTAATATTGATTTTTATTTTATTTTCACCTTAATTTTTTTGTTTTCTACCTAATAATAATATTCTTACCCATAAGTTAAACCCCATGAATATTTACATTTCCCCTCTACAATACTAGCGCTTGCACCTCAGCAAGGTGCAATGGTTACGCCGATAGCTGGATATACTCTGGCAGTATATTGAAAGGGATGGAAAAAAACTGCAAGAAAAATGAAAATTGCTTTTCTTAGGACTAACTATTTATAGCAAAAGTCAGTTGATGATAGGATGCAAGCTACGAAGTAAAATCAGACTGTAAGGAAGAAATCATTGCGTGGCTCTTCACTCTGAACGGATGCTTCATTCTAGAGACTCTCAGGCTTCTCAGTGATGAATCACAAAGGAACCTGGATCCTATTTTTAATAGAAACCGGGTCCGTTCTTGTCAATTAGATATCCTAACTGATCTACTATTGCTTGAAAATCAGGTTCCCATAGTCCTCCTCCTTGGGCTATTGCAAATGAAGTACAATTGCACAGAAGAAAAGGCAAGGATAGAGCTGCTTAGAATGATTCGTGATGGTATAGTTGCCTTGGCTCACCCTTTCTTGCAGCAAAAAAGAGGGGAATCGCCAACAGAGCATTATGAACGCGAGAAAAACTTGAAGGAAGAACCCAAGTTATAAAAATCTGAAGCAATACAACCACATTTTGGGATTTTTCCATGATTTCATTCTGCAGGAGTCGAAGATTACCGGTGAAGGAGAAAAGGCAGGGGATATTCATATTACAGTACCAGAGGGCAGACACCATCGTTATCTTCGTGGTCTTCATTGTCATACAACAGCTCATAAACTGAAGAAAGAGTCTAAGTATCAATACCTCGTGGCTTCCGCTACAGAGTTATACAAGAGGGGAATGATGTTTAAGTCGTACAAGGGAGTTCCCTCAGCAAAGGACCTCCGTTTCGACGAATAGAAAAATACTCTGTTTCTCCCTGTGATATGGCTTTCTGATGCTACAGAATTGATCTTCAGGAACCTCATGGATGTGGACATCTGCCAAGAAAAAGAATTCACCGTTATTTTAGAGTATGTATTTCTGATGAATAGTTTGATGGAGACTGTGGAGGACGTGGCTTTGCTCAAGAAGAAGGGAATAATTTAGAGCTCCATTGGAACTGATGAGGAAGCGAGTGACCTGTTCAATGGTCTGTGCAAAGGAGTTAATTTCACTTTCGCTGATGAAGATAGGTTTGTGGCATTGAAGAGTGGTGTTAATGAATGGTACAAACAACGGACTATGGTGAAAATTAGTGCGTGGGTGGAGAGTCATCCAAACCTTGTGAACAGACTGGTAACTCAAAAACACAGAATTATTCATCGCTCCTTGCTGACACTGTGGTTCCTAAGGATGAAGGGCCTGAAAATACAACTGGGGTTAGCTCCAAAGTATTATTTCAGAGTATACCATAGTTAATAGTTGGACAAAATTTTGTTGGCTCTTTCATATTAAAGCTTCATTTCCTCTACATTTCCATATGGAAGGCTTGGCAACATCAATGAAGAGAAACCAAAATCGTGAAATAACCAATTCATTGTTGTTTGACCACCCACTTCTTGAGAATCAATTAGCATGTCAAGCAAGATAATGTATCAACAAGACCCTGAACTCCAATGCCTATTGGCCTGTGGCGCATGTTAGATCGTTTGGTAGTTTCCACAGGATAGTAATTCACATCAATGATTTTGTTTAGGTTCGCAGTAACTATGGCTGTGACTTGTTACATTGTTGCAAAGATTAAAAATACATTAACCAAAACCACAGAGACAAGTTCAACACAACCATACAGCAAAGAAAAACTAATACATTACAAAATGGAAATCAGAAATTGACCTCTCCTAGCTTATCAAAATCAAAGTAAAGGTTATAAGAACCCCCGCTGCCAACAAGCTTAGATGGATGAGATTCAGCTGGAACCCCCTGCAAGAAATGGCTCCCAAATTAGTTAGAAGTCCCATTGTGAAATATTCAATGCAGTGAGAAGAAGCTATTATCATTCAACTCACCTTTTCTCTTACAAAACTTGGTAGAGCAAGCAATGCCAAATTACAGACTGTAGTTTCTGTTGGGCTAGTGTACTTGATAATATCAGTGCAAAGGTTTGAGGACTTTTTTGCTCCAAGATTCTGTTGATTTCTCTTTCTATTGCAGTGATCCTGAAGCCCAAAATAGGATTAGTTCTTCAAACAAACAATGAAAATGCAATTTAAAAATTAGCTAAATTCCTCAAGAAAATATTAACTTACCTTGAATAGAAGGTAAGTGTTTTCTATTTCTATCTGAGCTTCCAGAATTGCAAACCACAGCTTGTGGGCTTGCACGACTTTCTTTGCCTTTCCCTGATCCAATTATCCAATCTTTGAGCCACAATGCATTCCAAGAATAGATTCACCGAAACAAATAAATTAAGTAGAGGGAAACAAAGGCTTTACTTGCTACTCATATGTCAGGTACAGTTTTCAAACTCTTCACCCCAGCAATTTGCTAGTCCAGGAGATTCATTTGGACAAAACAATGACCAGGTAGCATTGTCTTGGACCCTCTTCATAAAGAGATCTGCAACCCAGAGCTCATAGAACAAAAAACAATAGCTCTGCTCTCTTCCTGTAAGAAGGCCCAAATTGATTTCGTGAGACCCTAAAATGTCAAACAACAATTTTAACAAGTTTTTCCTAATTACTGTCAATTACTTAATCTCGCAAACAAAAGTAAAATTACCTTCACATGGTTCTTTCTCAAATCAAGAGAGTCAAAGACAACAGCATGCCATGGCTCCAAGTATACAACAAAGGCACCTGCAGGAATATTGTTATCAGATTGGGCGGCTTGCCAATTTAATTTAAAAACCAAAACATAACAGGTTATATTTCATATCAGCTGCCTCTTTGTTACCATTTACACTTTATGACCATTTGGCTACCAAAAACTCTAGTTCAACAACCAAGCCTTGTAGCACCAATTATTCAACCTAGTCTCACACACATTGAAGGTGCACAAACTGACATCATAAGAAGTTTGAGAAACTTTATATTTAAGCAAAATGAAACACCCCGTTAGTTTCTCACCACATCAATCATCTTAAATGAAGAGGAAGAAAAAGCAAACATAGCAGTCAAAAGACCCATATTACTACCTCTCGCATGGCCATAGGTATGACCCTGTTGGAAATATAAACCGAGTGACCTTATGATAGGGTATTGAGTATCAAAACATCCCCAAAACATGTTGATCTATTTCCCAAATTACTCTTATCAAGGGTCACAACATCAAATAGGGCAACAACATCAGGGATTTCAAAATTACCATCAAGAAATGAATCCAAAACTTCAAATTTCCCTAGATAAAATTGAGAGAGATCTTGAGGAAATTAAATGAAATCAAAATCTAACATATCACCAATGTCATGCGCAACGTCAGAACATTACATATCCACAACCAATGGACATTATTCCACAAACACCTCAATATCCACAACAACAACACTTCCAATATCCGCAATATCAAGAAATTTTTCAACACCAAGGTGTACCTCAAGTGAAATATCAAAATATACCTCAAAAATAGTATTAAGGAGTTCTGTAAAATCAAGAAAAGCATCAAATTATAAGGATGCACTTATTTACAAAGGCGGAAGAAATTGATAGAGCGTTAATTCTACAGGAGAAATTGAAATGAGCTAAAATGAACTAAAATTGTTGGATAGCATCGAGCAGTATGTGGCTATTTTTATAGATTCCTATCAAACTTATATGGATCTGAGGTTCATATAGAGTTCAAGTGCACACTTCCAAAAAAAAACAAGAAAAAACCTAAATAGGTTCATGTATCATTAGTTTTTTGAAGTAAAAATTACTGTGTAAACTCTCACTGGGCCTCATATCATTACAGTTCTGAACATATTTAAGATGCTATCAACAACAACCCCTTCAGAGATTTGTCATACCTAAGGTGTATTTTTCAATTCATCGTGATATGTAGAAATCATAACAGATGCATAAATGAACAAAATTCCTCATCAACAGACATTTTGAATATTGTGTAGATGTAAAGCCCATCTTATTCCTTCAGTTTTGTTTTTAACATGGAAGATTATGGAATATCACAAATTATCGAAATCATCTTCATTAAGGAATAGTTCATTTAGCATTCATTGCATATAGGTGATTAAGTATACTTGAGTCGAAGTAGTATTTAAATGGATGACCTTCTGGGAAGTTCCAATACTTCACCCATGTGTATCACCTAGATGCAATGAATGCTAAGTGCACCATTCATTCCCATAAAAAATAGGTCCATTCCACCTACTACTCATGAAATATGGGTCAATGAGTTTGATTCGTAGACTATAAAATTGAATCTTGATATTAATATAAGACTTGACAGACTGCAGAGAATTCCTCCTACTTATCAGATTCATATTGTCAGGTTTCTTAAAGACAAAAAATAAATAAAGTTAAACCACCCTAAATAATAGTCATCGAGATTATATCATTGACCAGATTCTTTTAAGACACAGGTTACTTCTTAGACTCACATCAAGGCTCACAATACATTCCATTGTATAATAAGGCTGATAGCCAATATTTTATAAAGTCTGCCTGCGTAATGCATTTTATAAAGTCTACCTTGCATATTCTTTCAGAAATTTGAAATGCAAAAAAAACACAAGATACAGCATACACAACAACCACACAAAACCTTTTAAATGTTGATTAGATTTACACTAAGCCATTATCCCTTAACAGTAATGAAGGCATCTTGTAATCTAAAAATTTCAAAACTAAAGAATAATAAACTGGTAACAAAACTTACCTCCAGCGAGTTGATGAGCATTTTCAAGAAATGCGGTATTGATTGTAGTTGGCAAAGAAGTATTTACTTGGAGATGCACCGAAGGATGAAACGTGTCCTTTAGCCAGTGCACCTCTAGTCACCGAAAGTTCTTCTTTGAAAGGTTTGATCATTAGACTCTCATTTAAAAAAAATTAAGGTGGAAATTACTTGTGTATTAATCATACAGTCTTAGATATAGTCATCAAGATTATATCATTGGCCAGGTTCTTGTAAGACACAAGATACTTCTTAGACTCCCACCAAGGCTCATCCCTTTATATGACAACCACAATACCTTCCATTCTATTGTAAGGCTGATAGCCAATATTTTATAAATTATACCTGCGTAATGTATTTTATAAAGTCTACCTGCATATTATTAATGTAGTTGTTGGTAGCATGTTTACTTCTAGTGATGTTGATCCAAATTTCTATTGAAGACTGTTGAGAAACATGTGAAAAAGTACTCTTTAAGATTCCTCTGACTATTTTGTAGGGACATGTCATCTTTCCTCTCTTCTGGTTGAGTGTCTGTCTGGCACAATAATTCTTTGGCGCAAGCATTAATCAGAGCATTGGATGGCAAGAGCATTTATGAATGGTCTGTGTGTGGCATCATGTCTACAAAATGAATCTGGGTCTTCAAAAGCATAGAGAAATATAGGAGAAGCAGTATGCTAAAGTGTAGGCAAGTAAAGAGGAGCCCTTGGATCATGGGATATTGTCTCAGGGCAGATGAATATCATCATATCGATGATGAATCTGACTGTGGAGAATCCATATATACAAAGAAGAGCGCATTGGTCATGCATAGAAAGTTTTGGCAATGGGGAAGGGAGTGGATTATTGCAAATAAGGCTAGTTTGTCCAGAGGTCTTATGATGGAGGATGATGAAGCATTGGTGGGGTGTTGCAGAATTAGTTGGAGGCATCTTTTTGAAAGATTAGAGCAGAAGTAAGGAGAATGATTTAGCCAATGGAAGTACAAAGATTTGGTTATGATGCCTTAAGCTATGCTCAAAGCTTTGATGATGGAGACTACGAGAACAGTCAAAATATACCTCAAAAATAATATCAAGGAGTTCTATAAAATTAGCACTACCATGTAAAAAAGAACTACAAGCATTACCCTTTCTCTTGCCTCCTCCCTGGTCTACATAGGGAGCAATATCATTAAACACACGCAGCATCGGAACAATACCATTTGATGTGCCATTTGTTCCCCTAATGAAGCTATTTGTTGCACGAATGTTATGAACAGAAACTCCAATACCCCCAGTCAATTTGCTACTTACAAGACATTCCTTGAGGGTATCGAGCAGAGAAGGAAGCAGCTACTCGACTGCCCAAAGCCAAAACATTAAGTGAACCACTATAACATAACAAAAGGGTGGAAAAGAAAAGGGACTCGCCTCTTTAAACAGTATAAATTAAACCATAATGCTTCAAGTTCAACCTTGAATGTCTAGAATGTTTCCCAAAATTAGGTATGTCAAGCAAAAATGTTTCCCAAAAATAATTGTTATTTCAAACAAGGATCAATTCAAAGTTCCAAAGATCTTAGTTGCAATCAAAAACAACTCAAGCCGTTTGATGCATAAAACATTCAGGTAAACCCTATTTCATAACAACTAATTCAAAAGAAGTTACAATGTGCTACTGCTAGAAGCATTTCAAAATACCAATTCAAAATAGAAAATGTACAAAAATCGTAGGCACAGGAGGCACATACCTGGGGCCTTGGGGATCCAACATTAAAGAGAGTTGGAGAAGCATGTGTAAACCACCTATGTGTCATCAAATAGTATGCAGAGCAAAAATTGTGTGAACAAAGAGTATAAATTCTAAACACGATGTGAGAGATGACAGTGGATGAGCATAAGGAGGATGAAGGCGTCTCTACCTTACCCCTCAGGTTTTCTTTCTCACTCAAAAAAAATACGTCTCTACAGTGGATGAGCATAAGGACGATGAAGGCGTCTCTACAGTGGATGAGCATAAGGAGGATGAAGGCGTCTCTACCTTACCCCTCAGGTTTTCTTTCTCACTAAAAAAAAATACCATTTGAGAAACTCTACTTTTCGTTTTGCAGGACAATAGAACAGACATCCTTGACGATTTGATGGATGCCAATACCCTGTTCCAGAGCTTCTTTCCTAGGTAGGTGTCTAAGAAAGTTCTTTTCTTGCCGTGTAAGCCACCCTGCTTAAAGAGCGAATAATCAATGCTGCCGTCCGATCTCACCAACTTCATAATGGGGATGGGCGACCATCCTTTGTTTTTAATGCTTTCTCAGAAGATCTGCAGCCTAGCATGGAGGTCTTCCCTTCTGTCAGAAGAGGGGTTTAGAGTGTTTGATACGCAGGCCTTAATGACATCAGTGAAAACTATGCTTTAGATGTGATCTTCGTTGCCGACTGAATCATTTAGGATCTAATTGCCTTGAGAACCACTTAAAACAATTTCAATGGGATTTCCCTACCCTATCGGCTAATAAATTATGCTGTCGGATCTCACCAAGCTTCCTGATCGGCCGATGGGATGTCTCAGGTGAGAATCCAATCGGAATAGTCTCTGCCGGCATCAGACATGAGACTTTTCCAGTTGAATTCTCACCTATAATAGCCTATCGGCTAATTATTAATATCCCAAGATATTAATACCAATATTGCGCTAAAAAAAAAACTATTAAGTCCTTAATGAATCCATTAGTAATTTAACCACCATTCTTATAATTACTCTTTTAGTTATACCCTACTAAATAAAATACGAAATTGATGGCTAATTAATTAATAATAAATACTAGCACCTTATTACTCCACTAATCATGTTGATAGTTTGCTAATTTAATTAATGGAATTACTAATAATTTGGTGGAGCCCTTTTTATATTTATTATAGAATCTGAGTTTTCTTCTTTTGTTTATTTAACTATATCCCCCTTTCTAGGGAGAAGAATTAGTTTACTTGAAGATAAACTTAAGGGACCATTTTTTTTTACCTTTTCTACTCCCACGAATCTCTCCTAAAGTTTAGTTTTAAACTTAACTAACTTAGGACTCCCATGTGATGTTTGTATTTTTTTTCTGTTTCTAATTTTCTCTTAAAAGATAAGCCATAAAGAATATTTTCATTGGATAAGGAGAGACAACGGAAAGTTTTCAATTGTAATGAATTTCAATGGCTGCAAAGTCACTAAGACTTAAATATTAAAAGAAACATAAGGCCTAAAAAAATAAATGAAAAGGCGGTGGAGCCTATCAAATGTCACATGGAAGATTTGAGAAACTAATACAAGGAACTAATCCAGCCTGTTCATCTTTTTAAAATTTTGTCACTCAGTATTGTCTTGATTCAATATGTACTTGAAGCCATTAATTGCTTTTTGTGTAATTTTTTGTCTAAAATATTGTAGTTATGATCATATGAGCAGCGTGGTGAATCCCCAATCCCTAATAAATTTGAATCTCTCAGATGATTTCCAACAAAGCTCTTTAATATATTTTTTTGAAAACCATATACTTTCGGCTATGCAGTTATAATGTTCATTGCATAGTTTGGTCACTTTTTAACATGCTTGACTAAGGGTCATGAAATTCATTCCATTCAATATTCTTGGAATGGATGAAACGATGTACAAGTTATAAGAAAATTGTATGCTAGAATAGCCCTTTATATTGCTTAATTTATTTAAACTTTGTAGACCAAAGAAGATATTGAACTATGTAATATTGAATAGGTTTCATGGATTGCACAACTGCATATTGTGTTGAATAATATTACTTTCAAAAAGGTTTAGATTTAATTATCAAAATAAGATATAGTATTATTTAATAAAAACATGTATCTCTTTAAAAATGATCATGCAGTATTAGGAATTGAAAATGAAATTATCAAATTGTAATATAAATTGATTTTTTTTAAGTTTATATATAAGTTAAAATATTATAAATGAAAATATAAATAAAATATTATTATCTTTGAATTATATATCGAGAAGTTTATAATTCATCACATTCAAACACACTCTCCAAAAGAAATATTCTAAATTTTTTATTTCATATAAAAGTAAGTTTCTAAATTAATATGCTTAAAATTAAAAATTACATTCGAAATTATTACATATAAAAGGATCATTAATCCAATCAAAGGAGGAATTCTTGTCTGGGAGCTTCAGTATGCTTATGAAGCTTGTTGCCGGAGATTCGGCGGGCAAGTAACCACATTCTGTGTGAGTGAAGCGTCCTTGGGTGCAGTTCTAAGGATATTTCAAGTTTAGGGCAAGCAGAAGATAATGGATCGCAGATCGGCTTGAGGTAAATGAACCGGGCCGTTCTGATTTTATAAATCAGAATTGGGTTGTTCACGTTTTATTAAAAAATCTAGTTTTTCACGCGGATATGATGTTCATTGTCGTAGAATAGTTCTATTATTTTGTTTCCTTCAGATTCCGGGCATTTCATTATCAGATCTACTAGTGTTGTGGAGAGCGCAAGCATTAGAAATCCTTCCTTGGACCAAATAAAGCAGATTACTGCTGAGCTGCAGCGTAATGGCAGGGCGGAAGGCCAGAACGTTTTCTACCGGTTTCAGAATGCCACTGCAACAGAAACGGAAGAAGGAACAACCACAAACATGAAGTAGTATTGATTAGAAGGCAGGTTAGTCAAAAAAAACAATGTGAATAACAAACTCATAAGAATCTACCTGCCCTTGTAATCAGTACTACTTACATGTTTGCGGTTGTTCCTTCTTCCGTTTCTCTCTTGCAGTGGTATTCTGAAACCAGTAGAACACGTCCTTGCCTTCCGCCCTGCCATAACGCACCAGCTCAGCAGTAATCTGCTTTATTTAGTCAACCGATGGATTTCTTGTTCGGCTCATGAAAATGGAAGTTCAATATACGCTTATGATCTTCAGTTGGCTTTCACCTACTGCAAAAGCTTCTAACGCTTGCGCTGTCCACAACGCTAGCAGATCTGATAAGCCTGGAATCTGAAGAAAGCGAAAAATATAATTATTCTACGACAGTAAACAACATCATATCGAATGGAAAAAATTAGATTTTTAATAAAACGCGAGCAGCCCATTTCGTTTTATAAAATCAGAACGACCCAGTTCGTTTACCTTCAGCAGATCCGCGATCCATTATCTTCTGCGGGACCTAAACTTGATATATCCTAATGAATCTCTTGCGTGCGTATGCAACTTAGCTCTGAGGGTGACATGCATGACGAGATAGATATGGAATTTCTGGGAAATACTTTGGGCCAACCCCATATCTTGCACATTAACATCTTCGGTCGAGGTAAAGAGGGTAGGGAGCAGCAATTTTGTTTATGATTCGATCCCACAGCTGACTTACACAACTACACCATCCTCTGGAACGCATGGCAAATCATGCAATTTCTTTGATTCATCATGTATATATTTTTCTATCAAATATTTTTTTTTCGATCACATTTTATGATCTGTTATGAAAATAAAATGATTTACACAATCGGATGTAAAAACTCCAAAACAAAAATATATGGAAGCCCCAAGTATTGATTTTCACATACACAATCAGCATGTTAAAGAGAGCCAGCGATTACTAGGCATGATTAAATCGATCTACTGTCACGAATATTACTCAACCCATGAAATTGTAAGATTAAATTTCAATCCTTCCATGGTACAGTTAAGAGACCTCAAATTGACTTCTAGTTTATCCTTCATCTGAAAAGTTGATTCTTTCGAACTTGAGTTCTAATATTTCTTCCCATGTGCACATTGAATTACCATGAAAAGGTTTTCGAAATGTGAAAAAAATTATGAACAGCACAACCTCTACCATTATTCGTTATGGTGGTTTCAAATGAATATTCTGAATCAAGCCATAAACATCCATTAAAGAATAATGGAAGGTTAATTTTTGTTAGATACTGTAAGTTGAAATTATGCTAGTATGGATGTATGAAAAATGATATCTCATGATAGGTATGGTTCCTTGAAGTCATGAGTTTAGTCAACAAAGCACAAGGTAAAAGTCTATGCAAAGGTAGGTTGAAGAACTGAAAGTATAGGAGAGATTATCTTATAGGTTTATCTTTAATAGAAAAAAAATGAAAACGATTTGTTCTATGATGAAAGTTTCTAGGTATCAAGATACAAAATAACAGATCAAGGAAAATAGATTTGGATTAAAATAGATTTTCTATTATAATAATATTCAAGGTATAAGTTTATCAAACTCTTTTTTTATTGGGAATCTAACTGTCATGTTCAAGATTTTACACCTTGGACACAACACAACCATTTTATTTTATTTCTTTTCTAAACTACAAACGTATAAACCTTTAATGAATGATAACCATGCATAGATATGGTGTATAAACTATATGCATCAGGCAGCCTTATTATTTAGTTTTTTTTGCTAAAAGTTCACAAAATAAATTTATGTGTTATAACACCTCTCCAAGGATCATGATGACTTTATCCTTTAACAATAATTGAATAATGGTAATACTAATATTTAATCAAATACATTAGGGATGTCATTCTTAATATTAAAATGATAAGCTAATAGTAGGATTAGTATTTAGCCAACATAATATTATTATTTTCAAATCTCAATCTAACATTAATACCTTATCTTTAATTTTTAACCCAAATAATAACAATAATATTTATTTGCCAATTTCAATACAAATTTTATTGCTATTTAATCAACTAACACTAATGTTATTTATTTAGAAAAATAATATTACTAAAATAATGTTGGCATTCATTGCATCCCACTATTCTTTTAATATAACTAATTTACTAATTCACTACTACCATTTTTTTTTTATATTAATACTATTGTTTTACTTAAATCCAATATTTCTTAATACCAATATTAACATGGGTTATTTTAATATTGATTTTTATTTTATTTTCACCTTAATTTTTTTGTTTTCCACCTAATAATAATATTCTTACCCATAAGTTAAACCCCATGAATATTTGCATTTCCTCTCTACAATATTATTAATATCCCAAGATATTAATACCAATATTGAGCTAAAAAAAAACTATTAAGACCTTACAAGTGATTTTGCCCAATTTTGCAAGAGGGAAATGTAACGCTGAAAATGAAACAAGCTTTTGCACAATAGACAACAAGGATCAAGATTAGAAGCACCTATAAATACACAAACATTCATCTCGATTGCCCCTCCATTTTGCTTTGTGTAGTATAATTGCCCCTCGATTTTCAAGTTCGTAAGTATAGCCTAAGATAGTGATTAGCAATA
>VDFB02304733.1:0-10635 GCA_007258455.2 Sequoia sempervirens | reverse complement strand
ACATCATAGTTGAATTTGCAAAAGAAAAGATAATTAATATTTTTTGTGTTGGATTGTTATGTGTATTGATTTTATCTAAGGATAGGAACTGCTGATCATAGTAAAGCCAGATCAAAAGAAAGAAAAGTGGAGCTGCTGTGTAAATAAATTAAAGAAGATCGTGGGAGATTAGCTGCTGGAGCCATTGTAAGTCAAAAGGAAATGCTGATGAAAGAAACCACACGTTTTTATATATTTATTTTTTTATATCCACACATTTTTCCCACTTAGCTCTTATCTATTCCTATATATATTCCATTATATTCATTTAATTTTAACATTTATGACACTTATACCTATCTTATGCACATGCTCTAATATAATTACTAGTTATTGCCAGTATCCCCATTTTTTTCAATTCAAAATTTTAAATTTCGAAGTTGGCAGAGAGTCGCCCAACCAGCTACCATGATGTTGTGAATAGTAAATTGAAAGGATATGTAGAGAACTGCGAGTGGCCCAGGTTGCCCATGACTCCAGGAATTTTTGGTGTATGCTGTAGAATATACTACGAGATGCGTGAAATTGAGTACACTGTGTGACCAACAAATTGGAGTAACATGCACGTGAGCAGCAATATTAGGGTGTGAGGAGGTGAAACTAGTTGTGCAAAAGAAAAGAAAAGCTGGAGAATATGTGTAAGAGGAAAATAGGAGAAATTAGAATGTAAGTGGTATTTCTAGATTATAATAGTATATAGAAGTTGAAACCTTTAAAGTGCAGTCTTGAGCCATGTCTGTAGGAAGAGGGATTCCATTCCTTGTGTTCTTGCTTGTTTACTTATGTTTTTGAATTACTCCTGTTGTTTTGTGTGTTAGAGAGTATATATATGTATA
This sequence comes from Sequoia sempervirens, assembly GCA_007258455.2. NCBI lineage: Eukaryota > Viridiplantae > Streptophyta > Pinopsida > Cupressales > Cupressaceae > Sequoia > Sequoia sempervirens. The sequence continues at coordinate 9,760 of VDFB02304733.1, read as the reverse complement.
TATGTGCATGCGTGTGTTTATGTTTGGGACAGGAACTAGGAGGAATGTGCAATCCTAACCGAGAGTCACCTGGAGCAAAATTTTTGTTAATGTGAGGATCTGTAGAAGTGGGTTTAGGCTGTTGTAGGATTAGGTGCAGCAAAGAATATCTTGATTTCTTGGAAGGCTACAATGATTTCTCACAGTAATGTGACTTTCTCTAATTTACAAGTCCATGGAATGAATGATCTATAACCCTATCAACATGGTATGAAAGCGGGCTACAATTCTAGGAGGAAGTACAATGTCCATTCTTTAGAGTTTGCAAGTGTTTAATGATGGAAATGATTGAGGGTGGGAATTTGGCTCTGTAACAAAGAAGGTTTCAGTTAGGAGAGTTGCAGAGGTGAGAAAGGGTGATTCAAGATAGTAAGATGTCGAGAAGGAGAAAAACAAAAAAAGTTGTTGCAATAGCAGAGGATGCAAGCAAGATTTGCGTTGTACTGATAAGTATCAAGATAATACACAAGAGGATGGATGTCTTTAAAGATAATAAGAGGAGGTCATACTCATGAAAGGGTGGATGAAGAAAGTATTGAAGTTTCAGCTGTAAACTTCTAAAAATGTTTGAGGCTATGTCCTTGAGGAAGACTGGGGCGTGATTAGAAACCTCAGAGGATGAATATAGAAGAAACTATGATGTGAAAAGTAGGTAGCAACGAAGGAAATGCTAGAAGTTGATGGTCTTGGTAAAGGGAGCTTGCCACTGGAGGAGAAAGGCAAGCAAGAGTGTCACGAGGAAGTTAAAGAAGAGGAATGGAGACAAGAGGTTGCATGTAAGGAAATGAGGGTTCATATGGTACTGCAAGTAAGTGCGATGAAGGAGCAGTTTTTGTGTGAGGCTGCAAGGTGGTCATGGAGGAGTTGCAAGTGAGAACAACAAAAGAAGAATACATGAGAATGGTGCATAGGTGTTGTTGCAATTGACTGCAGCTAAAGAGCATAGGGAAGATGTCATAATAAAGATGATACAATTAGGTACAACAAAGGAAAGATGCGCGCATGAATCTGTAACTGGAGTTGATTCACTTACAGAGATGCTGCAAGTTGGAGTGGTAGATCAAAGTAGAGTGATATTGATAGTGAGAATAGAGAAGGATGCTCGAGAGATTTCCACAGTATATGTAGCTGGAAAGTAGGAATTGGGAGTTGCACGAGATGTTACAAGTACATTGCAGCAAGGGAAGCTAACTGTGAAGATGTGCATGTTCATAGTAGGACCTCCAAGGTGCTACAAGTGGGAGTGGCGAGTCTCAATGAAATGATGTTGATAATGGATACAAACAAGAAGGGCGAGCAAAATGCCACAGGAGAAATATTGTAAGTAGAGATAATAATAAGAAATAAAACCCGACAAGCGTGGAGGCAAAAGAGGATAGGATGAACAATGTTGTGCATAAGGTGCTGCGAGTAGCGATAAAACTATGATAGTAGAGAAGTAATACAAGCAAGTGCAAAGTATGTTGGGCAAAAATGTAATACCCCATTTTTCCGAGAAATAATTTGTATTGATTTAATATATCAAAGTTACTTTTAAATGGTAGTGGATTTAGTGGTGTTATTATTTAAGTTTAAATATTATAAAGTATATTTATATTTATATGTAAATAAAAAATGTTTATTTATCAATATTGATTAGCTCAAGATTTAAACATATTAGGAACACCATCATTAATATATAGATTGGAATCCAATATAAATATGATAAAAAAGAACAAATAGCATCTTTAAATAATTTAATTAAATCAATTTCATCGCATTTACTTATAATTATAAATACCTTTGAATAACAAGTTCAATACTTATTTAATTCAAAACACTTGGAAAGGTCACTCTCGTGCTAGGAAGATTTCAATGGTATTGACCCTCTATCACATTTCATGTTTAAGACACTAGGAAATTGAAAATAAACAAATAAAATAGTCAATGTAACTGAATTAATGAGGCATAGGCTACAATGGGCTTGTTGTGTAGGAATTTATTGCAGAGGACAAGAGGGATGACATGGGAATGGGTTTCATGATGAGTGAAGTGTGTACTTGCAACTCCCATAAATATAATATGGGCTTGTATTTCTAGCCAAAAAAGAAGGAAACATAACTACAAGTTGTGGGGGAAATGGAACATAGTATGATTGACCCACAACCCTCCATTAAAACAAAATTTTGAGGTAGTATGAGGGCATGAAAAGCACAAAACTAGAGTAGGAGAAAGCATGAGCACACACACGCACACACACACACACACAAAGGGTAGAATAGATAAAAGGTTGGTGTAGCCATGAGTCTATCAAGTTGCCTAGAGGAACAATAATTGGGGCCTAGTAATAAAATACCTTAAATAAATGTTGTCTCATGGAATGCAAAGATTATAGGATGCTCCCAAAATGTATTCGTTGAAAAGGTTGTAGAAACATTGAGGAAAATGCATCTAGCAAGTGAAAGTCAAAACTACACAACCTTTAATGAGTATCCTCCCTACCTTTATGAATGAGATCTCATAAAGAGGCTATGGACATCCCTCAAAGGATGAGTTTCATCAACCATAGGGGGACAAGACAAGAATTTCATTTTAATATAGAGAGACGTAGTGAATATTTTACTTCGACAAAGGAAACGAGAACATTTTACACACAAATAATTGCAAAGATTTTAAGCGAGATTAATGAACAATAATGACTAGTGTTTGGTAGTTCTATTGTACTTCCTTTTCACTTCTCTTTTTTCAATGCAACATTTTCTTGTAAGACCTGAACAAGAGCTTACATCTTTTGTTCAATATAATCTTTCTTAGGAATTGAAACTCTTCTATATCAATAATGGACTCATCAACTTATTTAAATTTAATTGCACTTAATTATCATTTATGTTGATTAGGAATCTTGTCACTATTCAAATGTCATAGGATGAAGATGCACATATTAGTTAGAGAATATTACTTTTGTGCGGTTGCTTCAATCGTTACAATACTTAGTAAAATGTGTGCATAAGTTTTCAAATTGTGAAGAGTCTACTTCAACATGAGCATTTGTATTATGAATTCTACACCAATTATTCATCGCAAGATCGGCTAAATTCACTTTCGATGTAGACTTTTCATTGGTAAGATCATGATTATCTAGAGGTGTTGATACTCCTCCATTATTAGGTCGTGTATTCCAAGGTCTAGGTGGCCTAGGAGTATTATACATCTGATTTTGTGAGTTCTGATTATTATTTTTAGCATAGAAATTATGAAACCTTAATTGTGTAACCTCTTTGGTTAATCTTTTGAGTTGAGTTGTAACTTCTTTCATGTCTTCCTTTTCCTTAGAAATCTACATTGTTTTGATTTTCTTGAGTTTGTGAGAAAAAAGAATTTCATTAGGATGTAGGTCTATAATAGCTGAACCAGGGTGAGGGACTAAAGCTTGACTATTTCCTGGTTGAAAGAAAGTATTTTGAGGAAATGTCCCATTATGGACCACTGAAGGATAAACATTAGGAGCTATAGGATGACCTACAGGGATTCCATTTATGTTCGAGGTAGGGTAAATATTCAATTCATTTCCGCCATTCGTGCATGATTCATTTCCAAGGCGTTTCTTTTCTAAATTCATGCTCACAACTTTGGCATAGGCTTCTGGTAAAGTAGTAGGAGAATTTTCTCTTCACTTCACAAATATAGCAGTTAAAGGATCTACTGTTGTATAATAAACTGCGATAGCAGAAAAATTATCCACCCCATAAGGTGCCGCCTAGAATAATCATTTTGAAACTTGTCATTAAAAGTAGTTATAGGTTCACCTTCAAACCTCTTAATTTGAGCAAATGGATGATATAACAAATCAGGGTCAGTCAGTGTTCTAAATCGGGCTAAAAATTGAGTTTCCATGTCTTGCCATGATCACAGTAAGTGCAGAGTAGGTTGATATACCATTGTTAAACTTCATCACTTAAGGAACAACCTACATATGATGTCTTCATGTTGAATCCTCATTCTAAAGCATGTATGCTTGAATATACTAATATGTTCTTTTGCATCTTGGTGGAAATAATAAATAGGACACAACTTGTCGATTATTTTTGGTAAATCATTGTACACAACAAATTCAATATGTGAATCCACCTTAAAGAATTCCATCACTTTGGGAGGTGGTGGTACAAAAATAGTTGGATTCTTCAAATTCACACTTAAACTTCTAGACTTTCAAGGTCTAGATGATGTTTGACCACTAAGCTCGACTAAAGTCACACGAGGATCACCAGATCAGGATCTAGTGATTCTGTGGAAATCCAGTTTAAAACTTAACAGTGACAAAAATTATAAGAATAGACCCTCCTTCTAGCCCCAGTTCCTGTTGACAATGATTGTGCTCGTAGCAAATAGGGTGAATAAATTCTTCTCAGACAAGACCAAAAAGAGCCTATCCTTATTGAAAGATACGGAACAAAGACAACCTAAAGGGGAATTTTGCTTTATCTCAAAAATATTGGCTTTAGTTCAATCCCAGGTCTCTGATAACTAGGTCATGATTGGACTAGGGTCACTCTCAAGTACTCATGTGATATTTGTTGTTAATCTCAAAGGGACTACAATTATTTCTAGTTTTGCTAAGAATCATAAGAATTATAAACAAAACTTCCACTTCATTCATAAAAATAACATTGTGAAATCGAAAGATTTGCAGTAGTATTTTATCAACATCACAAATTCTTTCCTATCACTTAAGTAGATTTAGCATTAAGCATTCAACAATTTTATTGAGAATAAAATATTTTCAATAAAATTTTATCCATTCATTCAAATTTTGGAACATTTTCAAGAATTTAAACATCTAACCTAAAATAAAACATAAGAATACTGAAAATCAAAAGTTTCTCCTAGTTATTCTACATCGATGCTCCGAAGAATCAATTAAAATAGAGAAAACCACTTTATACTTCACTAGATTGCTTCACAACTACATATAAAATTGTGCAAGCTTTTAAAGAGAGGGGTTTCGCTTCTTGACACCGAGTAGGTTCTGTATGCACCCTTAAATGACATAACATACAGTCTTGTTCAGATAAACTAACAAAACCAGCTACAAAATATACTGACGTAGTTAGCTATCTAATAAGCTCTAATATTAATCAATATCTACGTGGATACAAATTTTTACGCCGGAATGGTTTAGAAAATAGGAAAAAGAACAAAACTTAAAATTTTACTAGATGTTGGGGCAATTCAAATTTTGCTTGACCGCATAAAGTTAATGACTTTATAAAATGATCCAAGGTAGCAACCCGTTCTTTCAACTCTCTTTTATTTTTTTTGTATTTTTGCACTCTGGCAATAGTAGCATGCAAATTCAATTTTATTTCTTCTAACTCTTGCCTCCAAGATGAGTGTCCAAGATTAGTACTTGTTATCTTGTACTCCTTAGGCATTATTTCATGTTTGTGTTTATCAGCTATTGGAGTAGCTATCTGGATGATTCTATTAACATCTTAATTTTTTTGTGTGACATGTTTTTCTTTTCTCTACGCCTAGGTTTAGGAGTGTATACTTCTTGTAAAAAATTATTAAGATTCAGAGGCAATACTTCTACTTCCATTGGAGAAGCCAATTACCTGATCAACCAATCAAGTGTATCGTCATCTTGCTCTACCTCTATAACAGTTATTTGTTCCTATTTTCCACCTGATTTAGGAACTTCTTCTCTTTGACCTGTCACATTTTCTGAAATGCGAATTTCTTCAATAATTTCTAGCATAGATTCGGGATTAGAAGGGTTCGACACTGCCTCCTATATTTGAAGACTTATATTTTCCTATCTATCCAAATTTTCAACTTCATTTATGTGAACATTACTTTCTTTATTCCCTGCTACATCAGGGTTTTCCTCACTTTTAATTCCATCACCATAAAACTGTTTAGCTTCCTCTTCTTCAATTTCAATTTCAACTTCAACATAGCCTCTCTCTAGTTCTTCAAAGACCTGTCGCTGTCCATTAACATTCCTCACTTTTAATTGCATCACCGTAAAACATATGTGACCAATTGGTGCCAAATTTTCAACTTCATTTATGTGAACATTACTTTCTTTATTCCTTGCTACATCAGGGTTTTCCTCACTTTTAATTCCATCACCATAAAACTGTGTAGCTTCCTCTTCTTCAATTTCAATTTCAACTTCAACATAGCCTCTCTCTAGTTCTTCAAAGACCTATCGTTGTCCATAAACATTCCTCAATTTTAATTGCATCACCGTAAAACATATGTGACCAATTGGTGATCAACGGGATTAAGGCATTTCGGTATTGACTTTAAAAAGAACCACCAGGATCCAGGAATTAACCTCTAAGCTTTAGAAAGAGAAAACTGGAACAAAAGTAAAGACCGAGACCCGGGTCCAAGAGAGATCTACAAATTTCAAAATAGACTCTCTAGTTTCTGACTTCCAAATAAGAAAAAGAAAAGGAAATAATAAAATACCGGACTTCGGTAAAAAAGGAAACTAAGGATTGAGGACTTGGTCCAATAAAATACCGAGCCGAGCCTAGGACAAATGAAGATACGATTTTCCTTAATGCAAATGCAAGACTCGAGTTCTAGTTTCTGCATATGTTAAACTTTTTGAAAAGATGGAAACAACGGTTGAAATAAAGATAAGCCAGGCCACATGAAATTTAAGTGAGATTAGCAACCAAATTAGCCGAGCGGCATGAAAAGCCAGTATAAAAGCAAAAAGGAATAGAGGAAAGGGAGAAAAAAGGGGGTCCACATTTTTCCAAGGGGAGAAATGGGGCATGTTGTGATACCACACAACACATGGGAAATTAAATTCTTAAGAACATGCATATGAAGGTAGGTGCTTAGTCTTGTAAAGATGAAAGGAAACCCACATTAAAACCCAATAGATAGTCCAAAGCTAACTTCTCAGCATAAATTAAAATTTTGATTAAAAATAAAGAGTGGATCCAAAAGAAAGTGACACCAAACAAATGCAAGGATCTAAGATGTATTGGTTGATGAAAAAATTTACATCTTACTTAAGTTGAGGAAATAGCTCAAAATTTTCATTTAATATAAGCTTTAATTCTATTTAACCATAGGGGTTTGTTAGAGGTACCTCAAGAAGAGATGATGGCTTCCAAGGGAGAATTTTACAATTCAAGGTTCATCCATGGTATTAAGAGAATGGAAATCAATTGGAATAATATTAACAGAAAAGAAGAAAGGGAATTTAAGAACCCTTATACCAACTATCTCACACTTAGATTTAAGCCTTCAAGAGAAGATGTGAAAGAAAGATACATATGGAAAGTGTAAATTAATGGATACATGGAAGAAATTTGATTCTTGATCAAGTAGAATTTATACCAATTTTGTTTACCATTAAAATTGGATCATGCATAGACGATGCATCAAGCATAGAGGATGGATCAGAAAACTAGATATATGACACAAATTAGCCTAAGGATGCATAGAAGAAAGGTAAAATTTCATCATGTACCTTAAGGTCATCATTTCAAAGAGGATGGCTTAAATAAAGTATATAAATTTCATGGAAGAATCAATCTTCATATATCATATTCCAAAGGACATTCTTGAACATAGTATTTTGTAAACTTCCTCTTCATACTTTGTTCTAATTTAAAATTGGTTGTTGTTTTTGGAAAACTATTATTTCTAGCTATATTTACTCTAACAATTAATGGGAGAAAAGTAATATACAAATGTGGCTAGTGATGGATCGCTATGATGGAACAAGTGGGTATTCTAATGGGCTTTCACTCATTGATGTTAGTAGATCTCTAAGGTTCAAGAAGATGTCTAATGATGAGTGGAAATGTAATGAATCACAATGGTTTTTCAGAGCTGTAGATGGAGGCCTCTTGGTTTATAGATGTAAGAGAGTGGAACCTTTGAGAGATCAATCAATTGACTATGTAATCCCATAGACTTGAAGATGCAAGAGTGAACAAAAAAGGAAATATTTTGTTCTACATGAAAGGATATCATGATAATGTGGATGTGCACCTCGAGTTTTATTCAAAGGAAAAGACATAAATCAAGTAATTATTATAATTGAATGTCTTTATCTTTTAAGAAATATATATATATATATATATATATATATATAGTTCTCTAGAATAGAGATGGTGTTAGAAACCCAGGAAATAGTTGCAAGACCAAAATACTTGGACAAGAGAGATAATGGCGAGAATGCTTGCTATATCAAATGCAAGATCGACTCATGATACAAATGTACAAGATGAGGCTTGCTTATAAAGGCAAGCATCCACAACCCTAAACCTAACTTGAGCTAAAAGATAGCTCTATTAGATAAGGATAACAAAATGCAACCTAGGACTTAAGTGTATTGAAAATGTCCTAAGTAAGCTTATAGAAATTATGAAATTAAAATGAAGTTAAAATTACCAAAATGGGATCAAAATTAGGGCATTCCATACAAAGGAGTAGAAGGGAGTAATGAAAGAGTGTATCTTTTTCCAAAGAGGATTTTGGTGGTAGAGATAAAAATATGGTAATTCCTCCTACGTTTTCCATCCAAAAGGGAAAATATGTTTACAATGTTTTCAAAAAGAGAACTTGTAGAAATATTTAAAATTAAAGAATGGAATGGTCCCTATATCCAAAGTCTAGGATTTTAGTCAATTTATGTAAATGCCACCAGCCCCCAAAGTCGCTTCAAATTTCCCATTTCCTTAAAATACACACTTCATCACTCTAATTTTAAGAGTTTAAAGGCCAAAAGAAAGGGGTGTTGAAGTTTAAACATAGGATTCCCGGTTTCCCCATAAAAGGCCCTTTCTAATCTCGAGTAACTTCATGTTATGATAGAAACTTACAAAGTACCTTCCTAAAACAGATGGGTGTGTTACAATAGCTTACCATGGGACACTAAATGTGCAAGGCTATACACATGGATGTAGATGGATAGTCATGTGATAGTGAAGTTATGCATCCACATTAAAACTCTAAATTTTACGAAGAAAAATACTTAGGAGAAAGTCAAAGTTTCATTAAATATAATGGATGTATTAAAATAAATTTGGCACTAAACAATACAAGGCTCCAAAATGACTTGGTTCATCCAAAATTTTCATTAATAGCTCAAAGTTTAATTATAATAAAAATTTGAATTATATTTAACTAGAGAGATGACCCTTCAATCAAATAGTGAGCAACAAATAGTTAAGAGTATTTATTATATAATTTATTTAGTATTTATATTTTAAAAATTGTTGAATATTTAAAATTATATTTCTATTTAATAGCTTAGATGAATATTGAAAATGAAATTTATATTATAAAAAGTTATTTATGTTTAATTTTTTAAGTATATGAACATAATTTCTATGACATTATTATTGAGAATTGAAATCACTCTTCAACTATAAAAAAGAAAATTATATGTAAAATAAAAATAACTTTAACTAAAAGTTAAAATAACAAAATTTAATATAGACATCTCAAAATTCTTATATCATTTTTGTTTAATATATAAAGTAAATAATTTATTACATGTATTAAATATATCATTATCACAATTTAATTTTATTTACCATATTTTTAAAAACCATGATTCATTAATTAATAATTTCATTTGTGAGTTCTATTCTTTCAAAATAATTTTTACTATTTTTCTTCTGTTTGTTCTTTATTTATTTTAGTAGGCATGAAGAGTTTAACACTAAAGTTCTTGATAAAATAAAAACCATAAACAATA
>VDFB02304731.1:0-10531 GCA_007258455.2 Sequoia sempervirens | reverse complement strand
AATCAAAACATAGACTAATTGCATTCCACAAAGCATAAAATAGTAAACTTATCAACCAAAATTGGTTCTCACATTCACACAAAAATGCAATAACCAATGAAACCAATCACAATGCATAGACTATAACATGGATTTTGTTTCATTCATTTATCAAAAACTATAAGCTCACAAACATACAACCTCCTCTTCCTATTTGAATTACTTTCTATCCATTTCCCTTTTTCAAAAATTTCTCATAAGAAGTTCTTTCGGTAACATCATAGTTTATATACATTTACAAGAGTAACTGCTTCTTGAAAGTAACTTAAAAGAAGAAGTTAAGATCCCCTTAAACTTCTCGAGACCTTAAGTTATTTAGAAAAAAAACAATAAAAACACGAGGCAATATTGGGCTCGGGTGGTGCACTATCAATCTCTTTCTTCAATACCTTAATATCCTCACATATTTTCTTCATGTTTGTGACAACCTTTGTTCCCCTTACCAACATATCCTCAAGGTCCAATATTTTGTGACCTTCCCATAAGACTTCAAACATGAATCTTATCAATCATTTCTTTTCCACTTTAAATAGAGAAATGATCAAAATGTACTTCAATTTGGCCAATGGGTTGAGTAGAAAGGTTAACAAGATATCTTAAATAATTGGTTAAAGCATTAACCTATTGTTTTAACTGGTCTTTTCTCTAGTTCTCTTTTTCTATCATTTCTACAAGCCTGCATTTTACACCTAAAAATTGTGGACATCTCAATCTCTTGTAGAGGGTTCCAGATTAATCCTAGTGATACTAAAATCACTTGCAATCATTTGAATAGCCTCTTTTTGAGTGGAGAGATGAGAAAAATCAACATACATATTTCCCTAGGAGGGATCATTCAACAATCAAGATGTAATTTTAGGTTTTTGACATGTGGCATTATTTGGATTAATTGAGACACAATATCCTTATTAGGTAGAGTCAAGTCAATCATCTTTTTTTTCTTGGTTAAATATTGTTCTAACCATGAGATAGATGAAGGTGTGGGGATATTACTAGTTCTTGGAAAATAAAATTGAAGCGACCTTTTGAGAGGAGATGTATCAGATACCTCACAAGCATTTTCCAAATTCCTACTTCCTAAGGGATCCTCGGCATCATCTCCATACCTCTAGAGGTATTCTACTACATTGTGGATGCCATTTTTTGAAGTGATGAAGACCTCCTCTAACTAATCTATGATTTCTTTGTAGCTTGCTTAGCTTTCCAAGAGGCAACATTTTTCATTACCTATTCCTTTATTAACCTAAGTACTATTTCCATCTTAGCCTCAATGGTTTATATTTCCTTAAAAATCCAATATATTGGTAGGATGGGTTGGATTTGTATGCGTTCTATGAAGATATGATCAACTAGATTAGAGTCATCATCTTCGATACCCTAGATATCACAATTTAATTTGAAAGTTACAATCTACCTTAGTGAAAAACTCATCCATCCTCTTCTCCTTACTTCATATTTGTTTGCACAATCTACCCGATATTCTTCCAAATTCAGAATGTGAGCTTCAAATGAGAAATTATAATTATTTTTGAATGAATTTTTGACAACTTTTCTCAAGGTTGTGGAAACCTTATTGAATTTTGATAAAGGTTTCAAAACCTCTAGAAAGCTCCAAAATTAAACTTCAACACCTTTGATCTTTCCAAAATTTTATGAGAGCTCATGGTGGAACCAAAGTATTAATTTTTTTTTACTTTGGACTTGGTTGTGGAAACCATGTTGGGTCTTGATGATGGTTGTGAAACCATAGAAGCCAAAATAAAATAACTCACCATCCCAAGGATGTGGCAACCCTTTGGAGTTTAATGAGGTTTCTAAAACCTTTCGACTTCTAACAAAGGTTTCAAAACCTTCAATAAGTTCCTAAATGCTTCTTTATTGTCTTCAATTTCTCCACTTTTGATTGAATGGGTCAACTTTCTTTACTTGTGTTGGCTTTAGACTAGGTTAGGAAAACATTATCAAAACCCAATGAGGTTCTAAAAACCTCATCGAAAGCGAATGATATTATTATAACTTAAGTGATGACCAACACATTAGAAGTAATATGAACCTTTAACAAGTTGTCAGGATAACACATGGTTAGCGAAATGTTGTCAAAAATTGACAAGGTTCTGAGAACTTTATCAAAACTGAATGACTAATGATGAACTTCTCCAAATTTTAGCAAGGCTCAAAGGATTTGATGAAACATGAGTTAAAAATTGGCTCTAACTGGGGAAAAATACTATAAAGGATGCTAAAGAACCCAAAACACAAGATTTATGATTGTCCATGGGTAATAGATTCACTAGTTGTGAAGTATAAGAAAACACATGATGAAAAAAAAATTAAAAGAATGAAGCAAACTATTTAAAGATAACAAATCCAAAAAACCTAGCCTACTATTTACAGAGGGTGGAACATACACACTCCTATTCCATGAATAGTGCCTCCTACTCAGTTCTCTTCCACTCTATTATGTAGTCCTAACCTACCATTTATAGAGGAATCAACATACACACTCCTATTCCTTGAATAGCACCTCCTATTCAACTCTCTTGCACTCTATTGTGAAATGCTCTCTAGTTTCATTGGCATGGATTGTTTAATTTTTTTCCTTTTATCTCCTACTCATGAGGCACAACCTCACTTCTCCGCCACACCTCCAATCCATGCAACCCCCAAAAACTGTTAATTCAAATTTTAATGATACCCCCTTATGCGCCATCTCATTTCTCCTTTTGTGGTGTGACTTCTTCCTCCTGCCAGACACATTCCTTCCCCTTTCTACCTTCAACATAGCCCTCCTTACTACCTGAATTGGCCTTTTCACCCCATCCTTATTGCAATTTTAATTTCCTTTGCTCACGAAATCATGCATTATTAAAAAATCTGTCATGATATGTCTATGCATTATTTTTAGGTCAATGCTTCTACCAACATCAGTCGGCTAATTAAAAGAAAATTTTAAAATATTTAATGTTCTTCAAACAATATGATTATATCTTTTGTATTGTCAAAAATCACCTACTTTGCAATTTCCTGATATTGTTTATGGTATTACATGTCACCATCTGACAAATTTCAAGATTACTATTAAGTTGTTATAATATCAACACTATTGCTAAAATGTAGCAAACACAACAACTAAAAACAAGACTATTCTTAAACATTTAGGCAGGAACTTCTGCTCTGCAGCCTCTTGTTTGTAAGAGAAATTGCCTAATTCGACCCTTTGGATGAAAACCAATGGGGTGATTTCAATCAAAGGTAAAAAAAAATCATTTTTATCTCTAATTATAAAAATTGACATGGATTTATAAGTTTTCCCCCTAATTTTAAATAATATTATAGGGATACCCTAAAACTTGCACTTACCATTATAATTTCCCTCTCATGCCTATTATAGTCTTCCCAAACAATTTTGAATTTATTAAACACAACTAACAACTAATTAAAACATAACTATTCTATAACTTTTTGGCAGAACTTGGCTGCCCTGCAGCTCTTGTTACTTTTGGATTCATCCAATTTGTCTTTACTTATTTTACTTTGCTATTCACAATTGGTGGTAAACTCTTGTTATGTTCATAGATAAATATATAGAAACAAAAGAATGACTACCAAAAACATTCTCTAAAAATAAACACAAAATTAAATAAGAAATAATATAAATATATGAATTTTACCATTATTTTTACACATCTATTTTTTAAATTAAATTATATTTTTATTAATGTAATATACTTTATTATATTTTCACATAAAAACAATTTCATGTTTAATCATTTTTTATTCTATATATTTCACTAATTTACAACATTTTTCTATTTTTCAAATGAAAATTGTTTCATATTTATTTTCTCTTTATCTCTTTTTTTTTTTTAGACTTAGGAATTGGGAATCGGTGGCTTGAGAATTTACCTGACGGGTGGGGGGAGACTAGACCTCAAGAAGATTTAGCCAACCGAACTAGGGCCCCAACCCTTCTCTTATCTCTATTCATCCCTTCTTTTTTTTCTTTTTTTTTTGAGTCTATTATTGTATGTTAACAATACATATATAAGATCTTTTAGGGTTTTTTAACTTAATATCTCTATATTATAATCTCATTATTTAAATAATAATTAACAATATTCTTATAATATTCTTCCTCTTGTATTTTCTTGTATTTGTTAAAAATTTTAATGTCAAATTTATATTAATTTTACATTGTAAATTTATATTATATTGTGAAGATTAATATTGGAAAAATGGTAGAGTCTATTTAATTATCTATTAAGTTTATAAGGTAGTGTATTATTGTAATGTGAAGATTAGTATTTATAAAATTTATTAATTTCTTGTTGTAAAATTATTTTTTATTTTTCAAAATTTGTATTATTATATTAATTTTAACTCTTACTTTTTTTATTAATAAAAAATTCAAATGAATGAAAAATTCTTAAATTTCTTTAATATTTTCAACATTATATTACACTTGCTTTTTGTTGTTGTAATTTTCTTTTAAATGAATGGTGGTAATGAATGGTGGTATTTTCTAATTTTGATTAATTGCAATATTTTTTTCTAGTTTATTCATTACTGATATTTTCTTTCTATATTATATTTTCCCCTAAATTTCTTCTATTAAGAAAACATATTGATTCTTTTGCAATATTCCCCTCCCCTCTTATATTTATGTTTAATTAAGAAGCAACAAACTCTTATATCTATACTAGTTTATGTTACATTTTTTAATTAAAATTATTTGTATTTTATGGAGTCTAAAATTATAAATATATATTTATAAATATAAATACAAGTCTATTTGTATATAATGTTTATTAAATGGTTAAATGTATAGACTATAACTAACATAAGCTTTAGCATCATAAAATAGATAGAATTTAGACATATCATAGTGAAGTGATTAATAATTAATTTATTAATTAAATATCATACACTATTTGATAAAGGATTGTAACAAATTTATACATGTAAATGAAATGTATTTAATCCCTATATTTAAGGGAGTTATATGGAGTAAAACTAAATATTCATTGTGATTAAAATGATAGTAAAGAAGGTAAGTTGTGAGGCATTTGTGAAAAGGAGAGGGTAATTTTTTATATTGAATTACACTTTGTGGGTTTTTTTTATCATAGGGTTTTCCACATTTAAATTCATGTGTATTGTTTCATTTATTCTCTTATAAATATATTTACATTAAACCATCATATTCTTGCATAATAGTAAAATAAATAAATCAAAATAATAGTAAAACTCAAATAAAATTGATTAAAAAAATGCCAAAATAATAGTTTACCATCAATTTCATAAAAATCTACCCATAACACCTCAAATTTTGTAACCAGTCACATTCAAATATTTTTTTTTTCAAATTTCAAAAGTTAAATATTTACATGTTCACTTTACAAATATTAAATAAATGTAATTAATTAAATACAAATCAACATATTATGTATGATAGTTAAGACTAATAAATCATATTATTGTACTAACTACTTCAAAAAAAAAAAAAAACAAAGGCAATCATTTAAAAATAAAAATAATATTTTAACATCTAAAACAAATCCAGTGTTTTTTTTATTCAAAGGGGTAAACCATTCAACAATACCACCCCAATGGGGTTTGAACCTGGTGGCAAGAACATCAATGCCACATTTTAAACCATTACACCATGCCAATACCGGCCATAATCCAGTGCTTTTACCAACCGATAAACCTTCAAATTTCCCACACCATCATCCATAAAATGTGAATAAAGGAGCCGCATTGAAAAATGTTGGAGAAGAAATACAAGTTAATGACAAACTGGGCATGTATAGTGTTTGATGTAGGCACGTGAACAGTAACATGTACGAAGCGCAGCTGTGACAATGCCCAAACGTGAGTGACCTGTATGAAGCATAGCCATGACAGTGACATGCTGGACGGAAACGGAAACAAAAAATATACATTTTTGACTCACCTAAAAAGTCAAGGCTTAGTGTGTGATACTTAAGCCCAGCCCTCTGTTGGTATTATAAACTCGTGATAGAATTTGATGTGAATGAGACTCCATGGGAGGGTGGCGGTTGAGACAAGAGCCATAACCGCTAACCAAACCTCAACTCTATGATGCACCCTCTCTACCCTGCAGGCTTGCTACCATAACTTGATAACCAAGTAAACTGTAGTTTTAGCTTATTTATTGAATTCTCATAATTATTTTACCTCTGTCTAAGCTTGAACAGATTAAGACATATATAGAAAAGACTCAAATTTTCAAAGACTTATATGCTCTTTTTATGCATAATGACGAATGGAATAGGGAACTTAAAGTTTCTGCGAATGATATATGTTTTGATTTCATTATAGCCTTTGGATTTATAATTATTAAGTTTGATTCTCTAAAAAAAAAAAATTCCCTTACCTTTCGACCTCCATGTTGAGGTGATTGTTTTGGTATCGGATTCATGTTATTTAATTTAGGTAGGCATCACATAGATTTAGTTAAGCATTCGATTGTGGTTAGATCATTGATGATAGCTGGAGGTATTCGGTTCTAGCATCAAAGTATGGTTTTTCAGTTAGATTCTATATATAGATATATTTGTGCATGACTGTTATTGGTAGTAGATAAATAAAATCTGAGCGTGGAATTCGATTTATTAGTGATATGTTCTTGCCTTGTTTTCCTCTAATCTTGATGAATGTATCTTATATTTTTCTCAAGCATACGAGTTTATACTTAGAGACATTTATATAAGTATATCCTTCTTAGTATTGATAGAATGGCTATTTAATTCAGTATTGTAATTATGTTGTGAAAAGGAATAGTTTTGAACATTTATATATTTATTTGTATATATATTTGTTTTGCTGTTGTAAACCATAGTTTTGAAGTTATATATATCTATCTATAAATATATATAGATGTATTTATATATATATATAAATACCTAACATATAGTTTATTATGTGATACATTTTAGTGATTGAGAGCAATTACAAATGAGTAAATGCCTTTAATAATATGGTTCAATCAGACAGTATTTAAAATAAATTAAGCTTGGCTAGGGTTTTGTGGTGTCTGCGGTCATCCTTGGCCCCTCTTGCATCATACTGTGCTTACAGTGCAGGAATTGCCTATTTTTTTGTGTGTACGACCACATTTAGTGATGTTTTTGTGTTTTAATATGCCTTCAGATGACTCTAACCCAACAATTCATGCTAGTGTTGGCGGTTCAATGAATTTTCTCAATGGCTCCCCCTCCGAACAAGTGCCCCAAGAAATTTGTTCTGAAAGTTTTTCATGAGGTATGCATTCTGACTCACCTGTTGATGTGGTTTTACCTTTACCAGATTTTGATTCTGCTTGTTAATGGCTTGAAAGTCACACCCTTGTTGGGTATTTTGTTGGGAGGACTCCCTCTAAAAGTGTGCTTAAGGAATGGGTTAGCAAGGCCTGGGTTCGGTCCCTCATGGGGTCCACCTTGATATGGTCCAAAACTTGACCAAGGGTCTTTTTTTGTTTCGCTTTTCAGAGGTTAGTCATGTACATGCCATCTTAGGCCACGGTCCTTGGTGTGTCTGGTCTTCCTTGTTGGTTTTCCAGGCATGGACCCATGATTTTGCTATCTCAGATGAGACTAAACTTCGAGTCCCAGTTTGGATTGAGTTTCCTGGTCTCCCTTTGCCTTGTGTGCCCTTTTTGAATCATATTGTGTCCTCATTGGGGAGGGTTATCTACGTTGAGCCAGATAGGTTTTTTTAGGCTCGTCCCCAAAAAAGGGTTTATGTGGAAGTGGACCTTTCCCATGACTTGAAAGACTCCATTGATATCCAAATAGGAGCTCTCTGGCACACCCAGAAGGTCACTTATTTCAATCTTCCTAACACGTGTTATCAGTGTCAGTCTGCAGACCACAAGATTAAGGACTGCCCTTTGGTAGTGTCTTGTACGCCTTCTCCGCCATGAGGTGTTGAGCAGCCTCAACTAATGCATTTGACTGCAAAATACGACGAAACTATCCGACAAAATATGTAAAATTTGATGTTCGTCGAGTGCTTGTAAAATTTGATGTGTAATTTCCAATTGTTTCGAAAGTTTATCCCCGACGTCCGTCGAAATATCGACGAACCTGGTGTTCGTCGAAATGTCGGCTATTATTTTCGTCGAATGTTCGACAAACATGAAAAATTAAAAAAATAAAATTGTGGCCGACATAAAGAAAAGTGAGTTCGTGCCTGATGTATTGCGACAGTGTTTTGCTCTACTTGAGACAGTTTGTGGAGCACTACGGATGATTTTCTTGGGAAAAATCAGAAAAAATTCAAGAAGATATCACCAAGTTGAGGGTAGTCATTGTCTTTTTGAAATTACGGTTGTGAAATTCAGTTGTAGTTCGAGGTTTGAAAATCATATATTTTAAAAGCAATATCTCATCGAATTTCAGGCAGAGTTGGAGTTTGAAATTTCATGTCTAGATTGCATTGTGTGGAATCACCATAAAGATCTGTGGAGGAACAGATTCTTGTGAATGTAATTATGTGATCCTTGTATTGATCATTTGTACGGTTGTGCTATAACAAATCTGGGATGCATTCATCATGTGACCCAAAGTTTGTGTGGCTATTTTGTGATAGAAGTAAGGCACTCATATGAATTGAATTAATTAGGGTTGTATAATGTGGGTCAATAATCATCATTGGGTGCATTCAGGTTGTCTCAGTTTAACGGATAGGATGTAATTATAGCATGATCGAAGAGTGATTACCTCTTGCTGCAATAAAGAGCCTATAACTTTGGTTGATATACAAAGTGGTTGTGTTATATCAATTATGTAGTGCATTCAAGCACAACCCATGTTTAATGGGCTATTCTAGAGAGTGATCAAGATTTTCTAAACCTTATGAATGCTACTTGACATATATTTCCATAATCTCAAATTCCTTCAGAGGCTTTTGAAGTATCAATGTATCCTATATAGGGTTCAATCGTGCCATGATCTCGGCTCAATATTTTTTCTCTTTTGACAACCCTTCCCTTCTAGTTAAGCCATTAGTGATATGACTTTGTCAGACCACTTACCCATTTTATTTCGCATTGAATGGGAGTTTCGATAGCCTCGCACATGTAAGACTCAATTCTTTCTTAACACATCTTTACTCTGCCACAAGCCTACCCTGACCCACATTTGTAGAGTTTGGAATTTGGAATGCAAGTTAGCCCATCATAAGGATGGATTACTTGGTGGAATGATGCTATCACTCGCATTGCTAGATTTTTGCGCATTTATGGGCTTCACCGGCCATTTTTCGCCTATGGTTCTTATGAGTATTTCACTAATCGCCAATCTGCTACTGGCCTACCAATCGAAGGTTTTAGCGTACAACCCCTTCCCTCTATCACGAAAGTTAGAGTGGCAGAAGTTAACGATAAAAAAGCAAATTGTTGACGCCAGCCTCTAGGTGCGAAATCGGCATTGCCTTCATTGGCTTAAATTGCGGATCATACCTCCAAAGAGTTTTTTTTGGCCTTGTGTACCAGACACTCTTGCCCAGGCATTAAAAAAATTAAAGATGGCGTACAAGTGCTTTCAAAGTTGCCTGACATTCTCCAGGCTTTTGTACATCACTATGAGCAAGTGTTCACTGCTCAAAACACTGTGCTAGAGTGACAACAAGCCCTCCAGGAATGCCTCATTGTCATGCCACATAGGCTTTCTTCAGCCCAAAAAAACTATTGTGATCAATTGTTAACAATTGATGATCTGAAAGAAGCGGTGCACTCCATGGTTGATGATAAAGCCCCAGGGATTGATGAATTTCCTTGCAAATTTTAAAAGGCCCTCTAGGATTGTGTTGGCCCAGACTTACATCATGTATATTTAGAAGCATTCCATGCTAACTCTCTAGGGGAGTTAATAAACAAAGGCAATATTAAATTCATACCTAAATCTAGTGATCCCAAAGACATTTGTAACTGGCGGCCTATTACGTTTCTCAATGTCTCCTACAAAATCATTACCAAAGCTCTAGCTTTAAAGATTTGCCATCTTTTACCTCAAATTGTACGCCTAGAACATATTGGATACATCAAATCCAGGTTTATTTTAGATAACATTATTTTTGTTTGGGAAGGCATGGAATGGGCTCGGCGCTCCAATCAAAAAGCCATGTTTATCAAGATTGATTTTTCCAAAGCCTATGATCGCATTGAATGGTCATTTATCCTTGCTATGCTACAAACCTTGGGTTTTGGGCCCAATTTTATTCAGTTTGTTTGAATGCTCTTTGTAGACGCTTCATCCTACATTACCATTAATGGTTGCTAGTCCTCTGCCTTTGGCCTCTTTCGTTCCATTCGGCGAGGTTGCCTGCTTGCTCCTTCTTTATATGTGCTTGCTACTAAAGGCTTTGGTTATCTTTTGGCTAATGTGATTTCCCAGCAGTGTGTCAAAGGAATCTTGTTTCCGAACTCTCAAGCTCAGCTTATCAATGACCATTTTGCTGATGATTC
>VDFB02304730.1:0-11702 GCA_007258455.2 Sequoia sempervirens | reverse complement strand
TCTGCAAACTATGGTCAAATCAATATTTGTCTGGCTTTTATGTGATAAGTGAGATTTTGGAGGCTTTTACCTGATATTTTGGAAGCTTTTACCATTAAACGGCAGCTGAAACTTGTTTTCCGACCACTCAACAGTGGTTTGCAGGCATGAGATTTGTTTCAGGCTCAAATCTAACACTATATGTAGCCTATTGGCTAATAAAATCTTAAATGTGTTTTGATATAATAACATGAAGCATAAAATTATTTGGATTTATCAACTAAACTAAAATAATGCATGAGCTGGGACAGGAACTACTAAAGGAAAAAGGAAAAATTGGATATGACCAAAGAATTGAAATGAAGAAGATTGGAACATAGCACCTACAAAATTTCAGCTTTATGGATCAGTGGAGACACCAGTGTTGGATCTGGCTCTCCTACCCCTGCCCTCATGCCTTCCTAGAGAGTAGAATACGATCTAGGTGCTCCTGCCCCTATCTGTGTCTAGACACCAGCATTGGGTCCAGGTGCTAGCGTCTACCTCTAGGGATCTTCAAACTTTCAGAATTTGCTCACTTCTATTTCATAATCTTTGTCTCACTTGTACAATGTGAAGAAATATCCTTGAACTTCTGCAGTAGCTTCTCATAGTTGTATGGGATAGAAAATTGGTGTTTAGCTACTAGGGAGACTGCCTCAATTAGTCCCCTAGTTGATATTTTTCAACCTTCAACCATAGCCCTGGAAAATTGCTAAGTGTGTGAAATCCCTAGGGATTCTGAGAGTGGTGTGTCTAGAGATTTGTAACTATGAATAATAAAACCCTAGAGAGGAGAGCAAGGTATGTTGTTGTGAGCAACTGATGGAAGAAAATGGATGGTGGATATAATTGGACAGATTTAGGGACAGGGAATAAGAGGTTTTATGATCAGATCTGTGGGAAGGAGGAATGGAGGGTAAAAATGCAATCAATTAGGGATTTTTGGAAGCCAAGAAGAGGAAATTGGGAGGTCAATAAGAGAAACAATTAAGGGAGAGTGGTAAGTAGGATTTCACTATGAGGATATAGTGGGAAAATCAGCAAGGATGTACCACAAGTGAGATTTCTGCAGATGAATCTTCAATGAAGGAGCTTCACGACTTTGTAGCAATAGAGAATAAGAGAAAACTTAGTACTAGAATGAGTTGTCAGCAAACCCTTTCAAATGAAACTCCTCAAAAGCATTTTATTTCACATCCAAGTCCAACTTACCATTTAAAAACATGTTAGGGCAACTTAACATTTAAGGTTTTAGGCTCATTTAAAATTTCAAGTTCCCAAAGTTAACCCAAACATGAGCATTTGGAACTTTGGAGTGCACAAGTGTCCACAATACTTGTAATGACCCGTGCTCCGGATCAATTGATTTCCGATTTATTTCTCATTGGATTGACAAAGATTGTCAACCAATATTTATGTAAATATGTCGAATTATGCCAGCAACCTTAAAGATAGTAAAGATGATGCACTTGGTTTATTTAAGAGCAAGTGGTACATTGATATACTTACAATATGAATTAAGAAACCAAAAACAAATATTATTTTAATAATGACAATATGTCACTTAAATATTGCACTGTTTCTAATATATTCAGTTGGGATCATGCGTTGCTTATGTAAGAGGTTTAGACCTCTTGTCAAAGTGCTGTTTCTGACTTTATCTTTATATTCATGCAACTTTATAATTGGGTGTTGTTTCTGAATTTACTGATTAATCATGTATCCTCTTGAATGGTTGAATACGGCTCCTTAAGAGCACTCAAAACCTGAGTTATTAATGTATATATATCATCATACTATTCCATATTCCCTTTGCTTTGAAAACATCTCTCCTTTATATATCCCTGATTTGACCAAAAGACATAGCCTTTTATTGCACCCCTTTGACAAGGGACGTGTCTCCTTATTTTATGTTAATTGTCATTCTTCACAACTGAGCTTATTCTCACAAAAATATACTGAGAGGAGCGGAGGGGGAGGGTAGGGAGGCATGGGGGGTGGGGCGGGAGGGTTTGAATCAATATATTAACAAATTTTTACCCTCTCAACTTTTATCAACTTTAAACTCTAACACAATATCAATCATGCAAGAATATAACAATATGAACAAGTTGACACCAAGATTTTACGTGGAAACCCTTACGAGAGAAAACCACGGTACAAATAATGTACTTTATATATTTATGTGAATTACAATGGTTGTAGGCACCAACCTCTAACTTGTTTTGTAGGCACTAACCTACTGGAAGCACCAACTCCCTCAATTTGTAGTCATCAACCTATTGGAGGAACCAACCCCCACAGTTTGTAGGCACCAACCTACTGGAGGCACCAACCCCCACTTGCCAAGCACCAACTTAGCAAAAGATAATAACTTCAAGAACAATGTTCCACCTTCAATGTTGCTTCAACGGATGATGGATAATTCTACTCAAATATATTTCTTTCAAATCTGATCAACATATGCACAACTACTTTTCTCAAATCTGATTACAATTATTTCTTCAAATCTGAACCAAACTATGTACCACTTCTTCATACAAAACTGGTCATAATCATAGCATCAACTTCTCATAACTTTCTGCCTTGAGATCTGCCCAAATTTGTCCTCTATCTCTGCATAGACTCTGTTACATCCCAAATTGTGACGTTACAATTTACCAACACTTGATAGAGTAAATGTGAATTCTTGAGGTGAATTAATGATGCTTGTATCTTGTTATCAATAATGACGTTCTATTTAAATGATGGTTTCATTTGATTGTTACTTCAATTGATGTAATTTTGAATGAATGTTGCATACAATTATGGAATAATGTTATTCTAACCCGTGAGATGTTTTTACCTTGTTATGAGCATATGACTGCTGGTGTCATGTCATGGTGTGCAGGTATGAAGACTGTTCCTCCGGACAAAGGAGAGACATCATTCGAGGAGGAACTTGGTCGGCTAAGCAGTAACGAGTACCAAATGAGCATACACACACGTCAGTATAGGTTCTGAGAAACCAAGTCAGTTATGTTGGTCTAGATAAGTCATCCTTAGGCTTTAGGAGTTATGTTTACTTCTTTATGCTTTAGGAGATGTGATTGATTAACGTCAGACTTGCTATACCATGACCCAATGTGTGAATGATGTGAAAGTTATGTGTTAATGATTGATTGGGAACGCACGTATATCTATACATTGTGAACATGTATTTATATGTACAGACATATCAATACATGTGTATGTTAAGCAGACGGATATGCTCATACACATTTGTCGACATGTATGTATGCATACATACGTATACACAGGTATATATATATGTACACAGTCCACCTGATGTTTGTGGTGAAAATAATATTTAATATTATTGCCTAGCAAATTTACATATGTATTTATGTATAAATGTATATATTAACGATGTGATTATATTATGGATAAATACATAAATACATAAATACCTATGTAAATATATTATATATTTATATATTTAAAATATATGTATTATTAAGGTAATATTTACATATATGTAAATATATATAAATATCATGATGTAATGTCGGAAACTATATATATTTATATATTTAAAAATATTACACTTAATTGAAATACTTATATGATAAAATATATATATGTATGATATTGAAATATGAATTATATAAATTTAAATAACACATAAAATATTCAATAGAATAGAAACATTAAGGATTTAAATGGTGAAATATTTCGATTTTGGCTATAGAGAAAAATAAATCTCAACATTGAAATCGAGTTCATTTGTTTGAAATTTTTAAATCAAGAGAAGTCGAATTTATTTTTAATGAACTTTTGAAAAGGAGGAAAAAACGTTTTATTTTGAAAAACTCATGAAAACTGCCTGAAGAAAGTCACGTGCTTGGAGGAAAATGCGTCTGAAGCGCGCGGAGGGAGAATTGGTCTCTGGGAATAATCCGCATACTGATCTCATGGCAGAAATGATGACGTGGGAACATTTTAAGCCTTGACCTTTTCATCTGGAACGAACCTCCTTATTTATTGCTACAAAATAACCTAAAATCTGTAAACGCCTTGAGCTATCGACCTTGGAAATTCGCCATGTGAAGTTTGTTGAAGGGATAATGATTAAGTTGAAAATTTCTTCAATTGCTGGCTCAATAAAGGTCGAATCACTCTTTTGAAAGATGACCTAGGGTCTAAACACTTGCCAAGTATCATTTTGACTATTTCTGGGCACTTGTTGTCAATCTGCATACCTTCTTAAGTGGAAAACTGTTGCAATTCGGGCCTATATATACACGCCCTTCCATTGTAAACACACAGATTGAATAATCCGAGTTTATCATTCTTATTGAGCTTCCATAATCATTCTCTATATTGGTTATATTATTTTGTATTGCTGAGTTTAAAAGATACTGCGAATTTTTACCAGCATTTACCAGTTACTGTGGCTATCCCTTTTTGAGCTGTGAGTGAGCTTTATTATTGCTGAGAGAAGCCTTGCATATTTTCTGAGAACAGTATGTCACCAATTGCTGAGAGACATCCCCTGTTATTTTCTTCATCACTTCTGAGTTCACAGTAAGAAGTTGAGATTACTTTTTAGCTGTAGTAAGAGGTTAATTTCTGAGGAAGAGTTTGAGACTGGTCTGAGAGTGCTGGAAGTCTTTTGTTCGAGGTCTGAGGAGCTGCAAACCCATTCAAGGTCATCCCCTAAAGGAAAAAGGCAAATACCAGGCATGATGTTTCATCCTTCATGTTGCAGAGCATAATTCTTGATAAATAACTAAAAGAGTAAAATGCTGAATGAACATAGTTAGGGAATTGCATTGAGTTCAATACTTCAGTTAAGATAAACAAAGAAATGATTCTATGTTGCATCATGTAAGTAAATTACTTAAAGGAATGGTTATGCATGTTTTCTGGAGTGTATACCTGTTTGCATTAGTGTGCGTTTTGCATTAAGTATGAAATATGTATGATCTCCATATGAGGAATATATACGGTTTCAGTGATTAAGGATTATGAAAAAGGGATTATATGAGTAAAGAGCTTAAGGGATTAGTTACTTATCTTACATTTAAGAGAAATAATGGAAAAAGATGAAAGGGAGGGATTTGTTTGCATTTTGAATGACTATTGCATGTTGTGTATGATCTCCGTGTATGGAGAATACGTAGGGTAAATATTATCTTCTAGGAAAGAAATGTTGTCAAAACTAAGTATAATCCTAGCTTATGTTATTAGGTTAACATTAGTAAGCTTCACTCCTAGGATAAGGATTTCCGGAAACAGGAGAAAGGATAGAGAATACTTGTTTACAGACTCATTTCCAGTAAACTGTTTGAGGTAGGAAGTCTGGGGTAAACTGAATCCATTAAAGACATAGCCTACGCGTAGAGTAAGATAGCCCCAAGTCAAATCGGCCCTGAGTAGTGTTTATGATAAATGACCTTCATTCGAAGTACTGAATGAGAATACTTTGGCCAAAGTAGTGAAAGGTATTTGCCACATAGGCGTGAGTTAGTTGAGACTACAACTGTTAGTTCATTTGTGATCAAAATTACTAGATCGAAGTTAATGAAATAGCAAGGTTCTAGTTGTGTAGGATACGACACTATGCTCATGGGCTGTGAGTCTCGGAGCGCCTATTTGGATAACTCGGCCGGATGCTTGATTTGATTCGAGAGATTATTTGGATGCTTGAGCACTTTCAGCAAGATCTTGACCTTGAAAAAGTTGGGCGCCCTTGGGCTATACTTGCACTTTAGGGCTTTTCCTCTGAGAAATCTCCATGATTTGATCTTTAAAAACTCTGTTTCGATCATTGTAATGACCATCTGCAATATGAAATGTCGTCATGAAATGCTCCTCCATCGTGAAATGTTCATTTTGAGTCTCTGCTTCAGGTTTTGTTCAATAAAACTGACATTGACTGACAAACTTTCGACAAAAACTCCATGCTTGACATTGCCCAAAACTTTGTTTTACATCAAATTAGCAAGGTTTAGACTTTCAAATGCAAAATGCCTTGATGAAGCAAAAAATTTGGTTTGGGTACAACATTAGGCTCCGTCTTGTGACCATGTCGGATACCTACGGCATAGGAGAACCTAAGAATCTCAGTGTGAAGTAGACCAGTGACTTATAATTGGGCATTGGAGTCAGGATTTTCCCTAATCACCTAAAAACTTTGGAGTTTCCTAAAATCTAACCTAAAAATCACCTAAAACAAGACTACTTAAATCACCTAAAACACGACAAAACGTCACGAAACGGGGAAATACAATACGACATAACGATAAAGCATAAAAATTACTTACAAAATATTTACGAGATTACTCCTCCCCCGGAGGGTTGAAGTGCTTAAGATATTGCCCGCTATAAGGAAGCGGGAAGAGCCTTCCATCTTGATGTGAAAGAATATAAGTGTTCTCTCCAACTGATTCGTGAATCTGGAAGGGCCCTAACCATAAGGAATCAAATTTTCCATGCATTCCTTTTGGCTCATGCCTTTTGTCCCACAAAAGGACTTGATCTCCGATTTGAAAGTCTCGATGACGAGCTTTCTTATCAAAAATTCTCTTCACTCTTTCTTGATGTTGAGTGATCTTATCGACAACCTCCGTCCTTTCCTCTTGAAGTTTCATCAGGAGCAAGATCCTCTTCTCAATAGGATCGTTGAATTCTTCATCTTCCACTGCAGACGCCAACTGTAAAGCAGACAACTCCAATGTAATGGGCAGAATAGCTTCTGTACCATACAAAAGTATGAAAGGCGAGGTGCCAATAGCTCTTTTAGGAGTTATACGATCAGCCCAAAGAGCGTCGTACAACTTAGTATGCCAAGCTCGTTGATTTGACTCAACTAACTTGCGTATAATTGTGACAATGTTCTTATTAGAAGATTCGGCTTGTCCATTACCCTGAGGATAATAATCTGATGAATGAGACAACATAATGCCGTGATCAAAACAAAAACTTAGAATCTCCTCTGACGAGAAACAAGTAGCATTGTCAGTCACAATTTTCCGAGGAACTCCGAAGCGAGAAATAATATTCTCCTTGAGAAAACTGCAAACCACTTCGGACGTAGCTCTTTTAGTAGGAATTGCCTCAACCCATTTTGTAAAATAATCTGTCGCTGTAAGGACAAAAACATGCCCCTTACCGGAAACTGGATTGACGGGACCTACAAAATCAATACCCCATTGCTGAAATGGAGCATCAATGATAACTGGCCTGAGAGGAAAGGATGCTAATTTCACTTTACCAGCAAACTGCTGACATAGCTGACATTTGTACACCCAATCATATGCGTCACGAAACATAGTCGGCCAATAAAACTGTGCTCGTAGAATCTTAAATGCAGTGACCCTCGATGAAAAGTGTCCTCCGCACGCTTGATTATGGAAAGCTTCTAACAACCTTCGCTGTTGATCCTTCCCGACACATAATAGGAAAGTTCCGTCAAGGCCACGCTTGTACAGAACGTTGTTAACTAGCACAAAATTCTGTGCTTTCAATTTCAGTGTTCTTTTCTGCTGTTTGTCCATGTGACGTGGACATTCTCCATACGCTGAATAATACCAAAGAGGTGTGTACCATTCTTCTGCAGAATTAACTAATAAGACCAAAGGAAGGTCTTCTTCAACTTCTTGATCTGAACTAATTCCACCATTGCTTCTGAACTTGCGATCTCCATCTTCTGCCAATAGCCTGCAAAGACCTTGCCCGTGAACAAGCTTGGTTGGTTTAATCTCCAGATCATATTCTTGAACTCTCGCGATCCAATTCCCTCTGTTCGTACCCATCTCTTGCTGAGTAAGCACACTTTTTACTGCTGGATCAGTGACATACACCGTAGTATGTGAATTCAAAAGATAAAATCTGAAATTCTTGACAGCTCTGACAACAGCATAAGCGTTCTTCTCGATCTGTCAGTAACGCATCTCAGCATCTTTGAAATTAGCACTCATAAAAGCAATAGGAGATTCACCCTCCTCACTGAGTTGCTGTGTCAAAATGGCAGATAGTGAATGTTCCGACGCATAACAATAAAGAATGAAATCCTTCTGAAAGTTAGGTCGAACTAACACTGGTGCATTAGCAATAGCTTCTTTTATCTTAGTAAAGGCCTGCTTGCCTTCATCCGTCCACACGAATGTAGACGTCTTCTTCATCATTGCTGATATCTCCTTCGTCAGCTCTGAGAAATCAGGTACAAATCTTCGGATAAAGTTAACTTTACCGAAAAATGAATGCACCTGCGTTTTGCTTGTAGGGAGAGATAAGTTTCTGATTGAATCCACCCGATTCGGATCTATTCTGGTACCTTCTTTGGAAACGATATGACCAAGTAACTTGCCCTCCGTTACCGCAAAGATTGTCTTCTTCGGATTCAAAGATATTTTATGATACCTACATCTCTCGAACACTTTCACAAGGTGTGAAAAGTGATCACTCCGTTTATCTGAAAAAACGGTTAAGTCATCAAGATAGACGACTATGATCTTATTCCTAAGATCCCCAAACGCTAGATCCATGGCTCTCTGAAAAGTAGCACCGGCGTTGATAAGACCAAAAGGCATCCTTTCATAAGCAAACGTTCCCCACGGCGTGGTGAAAGCTGTCTTGATCTGATCCTCCTCAGCCACTGCAATCTGATTGTAACCAGAAAAACCATCAAGAAGTGATAGCATTTCCGATCCGGTAATTGTCTGCAATGTATGCTCCATGATCGGTAAGGGATAATTGTCCTTCAAGGACGATTGATTCAAGTTCCTGAAATCAACGCAAATTCTGATTTCTCCATTCTTCTTGCGCACAGGAACGATATTTGACACCCAGGTGGAGTGATGAATAGGAAAAATTATTCTGGAATCCACCATCTTCTGAATTTCCGCATAAATAGTGTCTTGAATTCGCGGATTATAATGTCTTTGTTTCTGCCTAAAAGGCTTCACTTCAGACTTCAGCGGAATTGTATGAGACAATTCAATGGGTGTGAAGACCTTTAAATCTTCATATGACCAGGCAAAAACATCCTTGTATTGCTTGAACAAGGCGATAAACCTCTCAGTCTCTTCAGAAGTACAACATGTGCCCAAATTCACAAGCCGAGGCTTGTCTTCAGTACCTATGTTGACTTGACTGTATTCTGACGAAGTATTCACCCCTGACCTTTTCTGATCTTGGATGTAACGATCATGCCTGTCAAAAATATCCTCTAAGGATACAAAACCTTTAGGAATCTGATTTCCCTTCAATTGTATGATTCCAGATTCTATAACCTCAGATTCTTCAGTAATTGACTCTTTGTGAGGAATTGAACTCCCTTCAAAGAACAATTCCTTGTAGTTGTCTCCATGGCTAACGATATCTTCATCATCAGCGAGGCTTTTGGGTTAATGCGAATTAGCTTCGGGAACAATAAATTAATAAATCAAGTAAATTATTCTGATATCTATCGAAATCAATCAATTATCGTCTATCGAAAATAGTCTCGACACCTTTCAGATCAGCTAAAAATATACCCTTCAACTTGAAGCAGTTTGATCCCCATATCCTTTGCGTTTTTGAGACCTAACAAGAGTGCCTCATATTCTGCAGTATTATTAGTGCAATCAAATTGCAACCTATATGCAAAAGGATATAAACGACCTTCGGGAGAGATAATCACTACTCCCGCTCCGGAACCTGAAGTTGAACAACTGCCATCAAACTGCATCGTCCATACTTTCGATTCTTCATCTAGTAACTCGGTTGAAAGTGCAAAATTCTGACAATCATCTGTCACTTCAGACACCATAGCGTATGTGCCTGGACCCGTGTCTTGATACAACACTTGAGCATGTGGGTCCTGGGACTTTACCACTGTAAACTTTGATTTGGTTTCCGGCTCTAATTTGAAAGTACCTTTCTTTAATGGAATTGTCGCGAACGACCAATCCATCTGTATTTCTCCTCCAAGATCCTTGCAAAAACTTCTACTAAGTAACATCCCGTAACTGGTAGGAATATCAGCTACAAGGATAGTCATCATAATCTTCTTCTCTGGACATGACGCTAGCCTTACTTGCGCATCTTTAAGTTGACCAACTAACGGCACCGGTTTAGACTCAAGTGAATAACACTTTTCCTGAGTCGGGGTGCACGAAAGTCCCAACGCATTCATAATCTGTAAGGGCATTACGTTGTCCGAAGCTCCGCTGTCAATTATGCAATTACTCAGCTTGAAACCTCCTATATATAAAGATATATAAAATGGCCTCGGCTTCTCTTCTGCAGGAACTGAGGATTGTAACAATGTCGGTTGAACGACATTCTTCTTCTTAAGAACGTTCAAGATCCTATCCAACTGCTCTGGATGATCTTGTAAATACTCCAGCTGAGCTATCTGCACCTTAGTCTTCATCATGGAAGAAACAATGTCAAAGCTCGCTGAAGACGTATCTAAAGCTGCTGGCAAGATATTCTCTTGTGAAGGTTTTTGATTAGAAGTAGAAACTACTTCTTTTGCTTTTGTATTCAAATTCCGCTTTTCCTCTTCCTCCTTCTGTGCTTTAAAATGTTGAGCACGAGTGAACACAGGTGAGGTAATATTCTCATGATTCACTGCAAGAGAAAAACGGGATTCTTCTTCTTCTTCAATAACGGGTTCTCTATCAAAATATCCCGTTGCGGAGTCGCCATCAAACTCGTCTGGCTGTGAAGAGACGACGTTTGAACTGGAAGGCATGAAGTCTGAACTAGGAGCGGAATCAGCAAATCCCATGAGCTGATTCATTCTTTGATTTTCCGGACAAGTAGACCCGGTGTGCTCTGCTGAATCATGGAACGTGCAAAAGACCGTAGCCTTTTCAGCTTCATTGTTTTGTCTCGGTTGTCCTTGCGGAAACTTCGACTTGAAATTATTATACGGCTGAAAGTTATTCCTCCTCGGCTGATATGCTGGTTGAGATTGAAAAGGAGGTGAGGGCAAGGCTAGTTGCCCTTGAGGTGGTGACTGCCGCTCGTTAGTATCTCGACGCTGCATTATGCTGGGGGCAAGGCTGGTTGCCCTTGAGGTGGTGACTGCCGCTTTAATATCGTCACCTCGTTTGCTACCTTCTGTAGCAATGGATCGGCCGACGCTTGCACGAGCGGCCTGATCGAATCATCTTTCATCTTGCCGGTTGTAATCATGGTATCTTCAAGCTTGATTGCTTCCTCCTGAAGGTGTGTTAGATCATCTTCTTCGCTTATTTTCAGGAAAAAGGCAATTTCTGACGGCAATGCGTTGATGAAAGAACTCATCAAAATCTCATCAGATGGATTCAAAGTGTGAGAAAGACGTGTAACAAGGCGATTAAACCTTGCCACGAATTCTCTCATCGGTTCATGCTTTTCCATCTTCGAATTTGAGAGTTGTGCAAATAATCTATGATTGTCTTCAGCAGGCTTGAATCTTGCCAAAAACTTTTCGCTCATGACAGCCCAACTAGTGATAATTCCTGGTTCAAGATTATTGAACCAATCTGCTGCGTTGTTTTCAAGAGTCTCCACGAAAAGACGAACGGCGATGTCTTCATGTCCAACATGCAAGACGGAACAAGCCGCCGTGAATGCTGATAAATGTTCATCTGGATGTTTAGTACCATCGCCATGAAATCTCGGGAAAAACTTGCGTGATCCCTTGGGCAATTCATGATGTC